>SDVV010021933.1:0-13038 GCA_016164225.1 Gammarus roeselii
ACATGTATACATGTATACATGTATACATGTATACATGTATACATATATACATATATACATATATATATATATATATCAGGAAAACTGATTTTTTTAAATCAGTTTTATAGTCGACGGCCATACCACGTGCCAACGGCCATTTTACGCGCCACAGTCGTACCACATTGAATGCACCGCCTCTCGTTCGATCAGCGAAGTTGAGCAACATTGGGTCTGGTTAGTAAGTGGATGGTCACTGCCTGGGAACATAAGATGCGGTTTCTTCCAACCCTGTGTCAGAGGTTTAGAATTCTGCAACCGTAACCCGTTTCGTGTTGTACAGATACAGAAACTAGGCCGCATCCCCCAGAAAGGGGGGTGGCCGACGGCAAAGCGCACCTCGCACGCTCACACAACTTAGCCCTTTAGTGCTGAAGTGTCCGGCCGGTACCCTTGCAACATACACACTGGGTCACGAGTGCAGTCCGAGGATCCGTCGTCAGCAGCAGAGCCAGACAGTTTTCACTGGTTTACCCCCGTCGCGTCATAATGACCGCCCCCCTCCCCCCCAACCATCCACCCACCCACCCACGACCATCCCGACAACGGGATGCCAAGGGCGGGAAAACACATCAGAGCAGCGTAAAAATCAACCATGCACAACCATTCTCCGTTCACGCCTGTTCATTGCACGCTCTCTCGCCACCTCCACATTCTTGTCTCTCCTTCCTGCTAACGCCAGGTTCACACCATTCATCCACCGAAACTTTGGTCTACCTCTAGGCCTGTGACCGCTCGCCTCCGCATTCATCTCTATTTCCACCAATCTCCCTTCAACCATCCTCTCCATGTGCCCGAACCATCTCAGAATAGCGAATTCACTCTGTCCTTAAACTTCTTAACCATCCCTGTTCTGATTCGAACCGCGTCGTTGGTGATCCGGTCTCTCAGCGTTACTCCAGCCATGCTCCTCAAACATTTCATCTCGAAAACATTCAACCTTCTTCTCTCCTCTGCTCTCACCCTTCCCCCCAAGTCTCAGCTCCGTGGAGCACAGTTGGGACAACAACACCTTCATACAGCCCTCTCTTTGCTTCCATCCCCAACGTCCTACAGCTCATTACACTCTATAGTGCACCCAACACTTTACATCCCTTCTTCACTCGCGCCTTCACTTCATTTTCCACTAGTTCAGTTATCTCCACATGGGAGCCCAGATACTTAATACACTGAACTTCCATCAAGAGCACTCCATTTAGGGTGACACTAATTTTGTTCGCATCGACAGTCCTCGAGCATCTCATTACTTCATTCTTACCCACGTTCACTCGAAGCTTCCTCCTCTCACACACTCTACCAAACTCAGACACTAGCCTACATAGCTTCTCCTCTGAATCCGCAACCAGGGCCGTATCATCGGCAAATAGCAACTGGTTCAACTGCCAGATTTAAGAGGCGACTAATAGGGGAGCGACCTGTAGCGAGGGCGTTGGAATCGTGCTACCGTAACCCCTGCGTGTCGTAGAAGGTAACCAATAGAAGCGGAGCAATGGGGCTAGGAATCTGTCTTCCTCAGTGAAATTCGCCCTTAAAGTGGGCCAGACAAGCGAGGACAGGAGAGGCTCACCGCTGAATGCGCGGGGTCGCTATCCCGAGCGTTGAATTCTTTGATAGCTAACTGTCTTATCAGTCAGAAGTTGTTCCGACTACCTACCTACAGTACCATTTTTTAACAGCGAACATTCGTAGCACTTTGATGATGAAATTTTTCTTCCCAGCCTAACCTAACCTAGGGGTACGTGTTTCTAACCCGCGGGGCAAACATACGCATTTTTCTAGGGTACGTAATGCTGTTTTCTTAGCGGTTATGACAGTTTATTGAAGTTTCATTAAAGTGATAAACCGTAAAATGGTACAACTCATGGCTGATTCTGACAATGGGCTGTATTGAAGTGGCGCAAATGCGTGTGGGCGGCTACATCGTTTAGCGCGAAACCACTAGTCTGAATTTTTTTTAGCGGTTATGACTGTATCTGGCCATGACAGTGAGCTGAAGTGAAGTGGCGATAGTGCGCTTGTGCGGAAATAATTTTAGCGCGAACGCTGGGCTCCTGAATGTGCGTGTTTGTGGTACGAATGAAGTTAAGGAGAGAGATTGGTGAGATGTTTGTGAGGAGTTTGATGTGTCGGCGCTGAGTGAGACGAAGTTGAAAGGGAAGGGCGAATGTGAGATCGATGTGTAAGAAGAAGGAAGTCGAGCGTGGAGGAAGGTTGGGCACAAGAAGGTGTGGTGTTGATTTTGAGTAGTCGGTTGGCTAATAGCGTTGCCGAGTGGAAGAAAGTGTCCTCAAAATTGACGTGGGCGAAAGTAAAGTTAGATACAGAAATATAGGCGTTTGTGATGGCTTACGGACCTGGTAGCGAGAGGAGTGATTAGGACCTGAGTCAGTGTATTGAGAGTGTTGCAGGTCAATTCAATGTAGTTGAACTGGGCGACCTTAGTGCGAGAGCTGGAGATGTAGTGATGGAGAATATTACAGGGAGATATGGCGTTCTCAGTAGAAATGATAGTGGGAAAGACTGATAGATCTGTGAATGGAGCAGGAGCTGGTGGTTGGAAATAGCTTGTTCAAGAAGCGAGATATCCACAAGTACACGTGGGTGAGGATGGGGCATGACGCAGTGATGGAAAAGCGCTGATGGATTTTGTGCTTATTTAGAGGAGAGTGGTGGAGAGGCTGTTGGATGTGCGGCTGATAGAGGAGGGTGGATGAGTGTCTGATCATCTGCTGGCGGAAGTGAAGTAAGAGTGAAGCAGAGGTGGAAGGAGAATAAAAGTGTGAGGAGGAAAAAAATACAGTAAATGTGAGTGAACTGGATATGGAAAGTACAGCTTAGTAGTTCCAGCAGACGTTGAGGGGAAAAAAAATAAAGCGTGAGAGGGCAGGAACTGGGAAATGTTGAGGAAGCGTGGCAGACGTCCAGATATGCGATTAATGTGTGTGGTGTGGGCGGGTGCAGAAGGAAGGGTTGAACGAGGAGGTCGAACTGGCGGTGGCGCAGAAAAGAAGAGCCTATGAGGAGTGGTTGCAAACGAGGTCGCTGGTGGCCTACGACAACTATAAAAAGAATAGGTGATGCGGGTGCTGTGGAGAGATAAAAGGGATGCTGATGCTGGGTGGGGCTGTAGGTTGTGTCAGAATTTTGAGCAGAACAAAAAAGAAATCATCTGGAAAGAGGCGAAGAGGGTAAGAAAGGTAGAGAACGGAAAGGAGGAAGCGGCGAAAGATGAAAACGGCCTGTTGTTGTTGGAAAGTGGTTATGTAGGGAAAAGGTGGGCCGAGTATTTTGACGAGTTGTTGAATGTCAAGGATGTCATTGAGGTTGACATTGTTGCTGTGGGTGGTCGGGGAGGTGAACGCGGAGTTGTTGAATGTCGAGGATGTCATTGAGGTTGACATTGTTGCTGTGGGTTGTCGGGGAGGTGAACGCGGAGTTGTTGAATGTCGAGGATGTCATTGAGGTTGACATTGTTGCTGTGGGTTGCCGGGGAGGTGAACGCGAGTGTAATGGGTGATGACTTCGAGCTGTTGGAAGCGAATTGGTAAAGTTGGCAGTTGAGACTACCAGTGTTTGCGGATGATGCCTCACTGGCGGCGGATTCGGAGAAGAAGCTGTCTGGGCTTGTGTCGAAGTTTGCTTGAGTGTGTGAGAGGAGGAAAGGTCGAGTGAATGTGGGTAAAATGAGGAATAAAATGTAGAGTTATTGGAGGAAGTTCTGTGTTTGAAGTATCTGGGCTCTCATATGAAGAAGACTGAATTAGAGGAAACTGAGGCGAAGTCGCGAGTGAAGGAAGTATGTAAAGTGTTTGATGCACTGAAGAATGTAATGAGCTGTTTGATGTTGGGGATGGAAGCAAAGAGAGGGTTGTTGGAAGAAGTAGTTGTCCCAACTGTGCTCGACTGAGCTGAGAGTTGAAGGGCGAGAGCAAAAGAGAGAAAAAGATCGAATGTTTTCAAAATAAACTTTTTGACAGGCATGGCTGGAGTGACTCTGAGATACAGGACCAGTAGCGACGTTCGATTAGGAACGGGATAGTGAAGAAGTTAGAGAACAAAGTAGATTCGCGTCTTATGAGATGGGTTTGGGCACGTGGTGAGAATTGATGAAGGTAGATTGGTGAAAGGGTGATGAAGGTTAAGGAAAGTAAACGTAGGCTTAGAGGTAGACCGAAGTTTGGCTGGACGAATGGTGGGAAGGAGGAAGGAAGGAGAAACATGAGTGGAGAAAGTGGAAGAGCGTGCAATGAATAGGCGTGAGTTGCGATAGAATTACTTTTTTGGCGGGCTGCCCTGATGTGTTTTCTGGCTCTTGGCATTTCGTTGAGGAACGGGATGGATGCGGCAGGGGAAAACAGGCTACATTGACGGGCCCGGTTGCTGACACTGACCCCGGACAGCACTCATGACCAGAGTGTGTGTTGCCATGTCTTCCGGCCGGACCCTTTAGCGCAAAAGGGCAAAATCGTGCGAGTGTGCAAGAGGAGTGTTAGGAGCTTCTTGATGAAATCCATTTCTTATATTTGAAAAATGAAGACAGATCCAGCAAAGGTGTTACTAATTTTGTCTTGCAGAGTAGAATAAATTGAATTATATAGCGTAATACGAGTAACTGTATGGGCCCTATAATGGTATTTCTAGAGTACCTGACTATCAATATCGATTTCTAATGGAGTATCAGCAGCGATCGGCTAAAATGTGGGTATCGGTACTTCTCTACATTTCATGAATGTGTTTTGTTGAATAAATTTAACATTAATTACAATATCAAAAATGATCGGCTGGTTGAATAATGTTGAGTCGTCGATGAAAATTTTGTCACTGGATCAACTCCGAAACTTAATAGAAAGTTCGTTGTGTTTGTCAACATTTTTTCATTATTTGAATAGCTCACTTTGATGATTCGCTTGTCTTGTATTTCATGTCCTTGCAACATGTGATTGAGCGGCAACTTTTTCCATGCGCCAGGTGGTGGAGCTGCAGTGTGTTCCATACCTCTTGTGGTGGAGGTGCGAATTTAATTAATGCGTCAAGTAGCGGAGCAGTTAACTTGTTTTTCATCCGTTATGTGTTAGAGCCGCTAACTTCTGCCCATGCGTCAGGTGGTGGAGCTGCTGGAACGCGGCGAGCGACTCCCTGAGCCAGTTGGCTGCAGCGCTGCCGTGTACAGCCTCATGCTGCGTTGCTGGCACCTAGAGCCTGGGCAGCGGCCAGGCTTCGACAGGTTAGCCCACTACTTTTCAACGGGGGCAGACTACGTCGACGTGAAGCCTTACCTAAAAACCAAGGGATGATACTATATTGGTTCATATTTTAGTGAAGCGTCACCTCAAGGCAAAGGGACGAATGTTGCCAATAGAGTTTCAGTTGAAGAGCACCCGCTCGCTAAAGTTATATTGTTCCAGAGTACCGCATACACATACCGACGATGACAACATGTGCCCCCGTGTACCGCATACATATAGCGACGATGACAACACGTGCCCCCGTGTACCACATACATATAGCGACGATAATAACATGTGCCCCCGTGGACCGCATACATATAGCGACGATGACAACATGTGCCCCCGTGTACCGCATACATATAGCGACGATGATAACATGTGCCCCCGTGTACTGCATACATATAGCGATAATAATATGTGCCCCCGTGTACCACATCCATATAGCGACGATGACAACATGTGCCTCTGTGTACCGCATACAAAGAGCGACGATGAAAACATGTGCCTCTGTGTACCGCAAACACGTAGAGCGACGATGAAAACATCTGCCTCTGTGTACCGCATACATAGAGCGACGATGATAACATATGCCTCCGTGTACCGCATACATAGAGCGACGATGATAACATATGCCTCTGTGTACTTACATAGAGCGACGATGATAACATGTGCCTCTGTGTACTGCAAACACAGAGGGACGATGATAACACGCGCCTCTGTGTACCGCAAACACCTACGATGATAACATGTACCTCTGTGTACCGCAAACGCATAGAGCGACGATGATAACATGTGCCTCCGTGTACCGCATACATAGAGCGACGATGATAACATGTGCCTCCGTGTACCGAATACATATAGCGACGATGATAACATGTGCCTCCGTGTACCGCATTCATAAAGCGGCGACGAAAATTACATGTGCCTCCGTGTACCGCATACGTATAGCTACGATGATAACATGTGCTTCCGTGCACCGCATACATAGAGCGACGATGATAACTTGTGCCTCTGTGTACTGCAAACACATAGAGCGACGATGATAACATGTGCCACCGTGTACCGCATACATATAGCGACGATGATAACATGTGCCACCGTGTACCGAA
Source organism: Gammarus roeselii (assembly GCA_016164225.1). Taxonomy (NCBI): domain Eukaryota; kingdom Metazoa; phylum Arthropoda; class Malacostraca; order Amphipoda; family Gammaridae; genus Gammarus; species Gammarus roeselii. Next base: position 6,377 of record SDVV010021933.1, read on the forward strand.
AACACATAGAGCGACGATGATCACATGTGCATCTGTGTACCGCAAACATATAGAGCGACGATGATAACATGTGCCTCTGTGTACCGCTAACACATGGAGCGACGATGATAACATGTACCTCTGTGTACCGCAAACGCATAGAGCGACGATGATAACGTGTGCCTCTGTGTACCGCAAACACTGAGCGATGATGATAACATGTGCCTATGTGTACCTACCGCAAACACAGCGATGATGATAACATGTGCCTCTGTGTACCGCATACATAGAGCGACGATTATAACATCTAGTATCATGATGTGCGCCTGTGGCATTGCGGTTTCTTGAAATACTTATACAATACTGTTCTCTGCTGGGCGGTGATTCATAAAGAGTTCGTTGTATCTTGAAACTCTTTTTTTTATTATTCGTTTAACGTTATTGTTTCCCAGCCATAAATTGTTTTCTTCCAATTGTGATGCTAATCATTATGTAGCGTTCGCCAATCCTTTCACCAGCTCGAATAAGAAACAACGTGGTGTGTCAAATTATGCTCGTATATGTTTTTGTTAGTTGAAGGTGTCAATGGATAGTCTTGCTTAGTAGAACAATTTTTGACTATGCACTAGGTCCCAACTTGTATAGGAGGCTTTAAACTGGAATATGTTTTCTTGAAGGCCGTACATATTTATTCTTGCGGCATAGCAAACTAATAATGTTATTTTGCATCGGGTGACTTTTAATTTTTCTTGATGAGCAATTTGTGTACTGTCTGCTCACTTTGACTTGACGTCTACCTTCTTATCTCATTACGGGCCATGATGTCATCAGCTGAGGAACAGCACTTGGTTTGATCGCCGCTTCACTTTCCTAATCAATGACCGCATTAGGCGTCACTACGACGATGCGACTAGAATAGTGAGCCACCGATGTGTTCACTGTTATTTCATTGCAGAAATTTTTACCGATTCAGAATTTTACTAGTGTCTTTGCTTTTGGTTGTTATTTTTTTTAAATCTAATTTAGTTCCCCATAGGAAAATGTTTCAATCGATTTTAAATTATTATTGTCTATTTGTTGAACTCTTATTGATTTTACGGGTAGGAACTACTGAAGAAAATTTGTTACGAGTGATTTATAACGAAGAAATGAATGTAACTTTTATCACGAGTAAATTCATTTATTTCGATTTTTTTTACCGCATTATACGTGATGAAAGCTTCTAAACAAATGATGTTAAATATTTGTTACTCTTCATTCATCGAGTTTTTTATTGCTACTGTTGATTTGTAGCTGCGAATGAATTTAGTGAAAGATAGACAGGTTGTACTCTCTGGGACTATTGTTGTTGCTTGATGTTCTCGCCTGCTGAACAGCAGGCAAGGAACTAAGTCGAATTTCTTCTGCAAATCTTATTCAAGGGTTGAGGCTACTACAACAGAACTGTTTTTAGTTATTTGCCATATTTTTGATTAGTCGCGCAGTACAGATACAAGGCAGACTCCCTAGAATGTGTGACTGACCGCACGACTCACCTTTCACCCTCTTGTGCAGTCACACACTTATCAGAACTACTCTTAAGTGCTAAATGGTATAGGCAGGATTCCGCCACACAAAGTTGGGTCCGAGATCAGTGTCAGCAGCAGGACCTGGCTGCTTTCTCTTGCGTCATAGTTGCCGGGGCTTCCCTCATTCATGTCATTCCCGTTTCTCAACAAGACGCCTAGTGGAATAAAGCCTACATGGGTCAGGCGTGCTAACTCCATCAATGTGCCTTGCCTGCGGGGGGCGGCGTCTGGCCAAAGCGGGCGTTCCTCAACCCCTCTTGATTCATATCCTGGCCTCTGCGGTGTTGACGTGGACGCAGCCTGTGCTCTGCCCGGGCCTCAGGCCCACCGACATTTCCAAGACACCAAAGCCACAACATATACACTGCATTTTTTTCTGGGACTAGTGAACAATCCTTATCATTGATATCTTTAGCCCCAAATCAAGTCCATGACCCACATGCGGTCATCCCTGCACGCGTCTGGTTGGTGCGTTACAGTGTGGCAGAGGGACATGAACACGCTGTAAGTAACAATGTTCTGGTGTTAACAGTAAACAATATACCACACGGGTGGTTGTTTGTTGAATCAGTTCACGCCACTAAGCCGGTCATCCCTTTCTCTCCCTCCCCTCTCCCTTGTCTCAACAAGCGCGTGTCAGTGGACTTCGAGGATTTCGGGTGCAGTTTCCAACACCGCAGGTTGAAACAGATGCTAAGCAACAACAACAAGGCCTAACGTGGAAAAGCAAATTAGGCCTGCGTCAAAATTCTTTCATTTACAATCTTTCTCCACTCACGCTTATCCATTACACGTTCTTTCGCTACGTCGCTGCTCCTCTCTTCCCCTAAAGCCTACTTCACGTTATTCATCCACTCAATCTTTGGTCTTTCTTTAAACCCCCCCCTCCGTTTTCATCAATTTTTTCCCATATCTCACATCATGCATCATCAACATGCGTTTGAACCGCCACAGAATACGTGCATCTACTCTCCAAGTTCTGCACTATCCCCGTTCTAATTCGAATGACGTCATTGTTGATCCTATCCCTACGAATCACTCCGGCCATTCCTCTCAAACACTTCATCTCCCAAACATTCAACATCCTCTTTCCCGATCTCGCCTTCCCTCTCCCCCATCCTTTTCTCCGCGTCTCAGCCTCTTAGCGCAGTTAGGACATCTACACCTTTGCTTCCATACCCTATGTCCTAGAGCTCAATAGTCTTCGGTGCGTCCATCACTTCACTTCCCGTGCTCTAGATTTTACGTCAATTTCCCTTTGTCGTGTCTTATGAAAATTTAAGTACTCGAAACACTCAACTTCCTCCAGTAACTCCATTTATGCGAACCCTGATTCCGCTCCCAGCGTCTCTTTTAAAACATCTAATTTAATTACCTTTACTAACTCTAGCGCACAGGTTTCTAATCTCACACCCTACTCACTCCGACATTTGCCGACTCTGCCTCCAGTGCCATATCATTCACAAACAGCAACTGACTTGACCTGCAACTCCGCCCATTTGCCGTAACAACTTCGAACCTTGACCCAATAGTAGTAGTCAACTTTTGGAGGTTAAGGATTTGTTACAACCTCATGCCAGTGAAAAGTTTCTCTTTTTCATCTCCCGTCAGAGTTCCCTTGATTCAAGGGTCCTTTAATCTGATATTATGGCAGCGTTAAATCTTAAACACCGCCTCCCCCATAAGACTGACGAGCGACTGCATGCATTCTGGATACGAGGTCGACTCCTTGAAAAGTATTTTTCTATTCTTAGTAATTCGATTTGGAAGGACCCTTTTCTTAGCTTCATTTGCTGCAACCGTTTGTAGAAGGAAATTTAGGGTCACACGTTTGATTGCTACCGGTGATTTCAAGATGTCTCTACCAATAATGTGTTCGCTTAGTTTCAGTAAAAGTACAATTGATTTGAAAATATATATATTTTTTGATGTGTAACTATGACAGGTACTGTCATATCACAATATATTTTAAGATTTATTTATGCGGTTGCTCAGACTTCAAGTATTATGCTAATGTGATACACATATACGTTAGTCTACATACTATGTGAGGCCGTCAGTAGTTGGTCTATTATCGTCATATTAGTTAGCTATCTTGTTAGTGTTTATTTGCCTTTCAACCTATCGTAGGAGGCTTTGCTCTCCTCTGTCCTTTTATAAGTCCGAACACAGTTCGTGTATTTCCCTCATGTGTGAGATCCCTTACCAGCGTGCACTTAGATCTCGTTCGTGCATGGATCCTTGTTTTCAATAGCTTCTTTTTGTTCCGGCACTGGAAGGCTTACTCTCGATCGCCGCTAAACTAGTGTCTGTGTGACTAGTGATGATTCTCCAATTATGAATAATTCTGCTACATAAATGCTTTATTTTTTTGTTAAGTGTGAACATTATACTAGAGATTAGATTATGGACGATTATGCAGATTTCATTGTGAATGTAATATATATTTTTTATTATTTAACAAGCATTTCATTACCCAAACACATTTAACCCTTCAGCGTGCAGAGGGGTTTCCTGAAAATGAATAAAATCGCCTTGGGATAGACAACAAAATCCCTGCCAGGCTACTAAAACTTAGCAATACGAGGGATAAAACTTAGCAGTACGAAAGTCAATTGTTGAGCGCGTAATGCTTCCTCTGCTCTAGCCACCGTTACCAAATGAATGATCAACGAGCTGGGTGCATAGTAACTCTACTTACGAGATACTAGACTCTGATTCTGTTGCGGTAACCGACCACACACCTTCGTTGGGAACCAGCTGGCATCTCGGTGGTAGTGAGACTCATCACAGTTCTACTCATGAGTCCGTCCTCGTTCCGAGAAAGATGGGCGAGTCCCTCATCATATCTACTCTACTCAGAAGCAGTAAAGCATTTTACGACTTGTTGAGATACTCCACAGTCTCCCTGCTTCAGTACAACGATACACCACTCGGTACACTTGAGAATATAGTTAGGTGTGTAGTTCGTTTGTGCCAAACCCTTTTTTCTCTCGTCTGCGAATTGTCGACACCGAGTGCAGAACAATTCAAAACTGCCAGATGCTGTCGTGATTTTATGTGACCGCTGTGAGGACTTTGATTCCAGCGCGCTTTCATCTCTAAGTCCCCTTATCTTCCAAGCTAATACCGAGATATTGCGAACTGGCGATCTTGATCAATCTGCAGGGAGTAGGGCTAACCTACTTGGGGATACAGTAACGCTCCCCCAGTCCCGAGTTACAAGTGGCAGGTTCAGAGGAATAGACGAGCTACAGCTCACGTCTCTTTTTGTAGTTCCTTCAAATTTTCCGCAATGTTCAAGAATCGAGATATCCACAAGTACACATTGGTAAGAAAGGCCTGTGGTGCAGTGGTGGAAAGAGCGCTGATGGATTTTGTGCTGACATCGAGGAGAGTGGTGGGGAGGCTGCTGGATGTGCGGGTGTTGAGAGAGAAGGGTGGAGGAGTGTCTAACCATCGGCTGGTGGAAGGTAGATTAAGAGTGGAGCAGAGGTGGAAGGTCAACAAGAGAGTGAAAGAAGGAAGAGAAGTAGTGAAAGTGAGTTCTAACAGGCCTTGAGAGAAGAATATGACGACGTGAGATGACAAGACCTGAGAAATGTGGAGGAAGAATGGGAGACGTCAAGAGATGCGTTGCTGTGATATGCAAAAGGATGTGTGTGGTGCGCGCCGTGTGGGCGGGTGCAGAAGGAAAGGAAGCGAGTGGCGGAACGAGGAGGTTAAACTGGCGGTGGCACGGTAAAAAGGAGCGTTTGAGGAGTGGTTGCAGGTGAAGTCTGTGATGGCATATGAAGGATATAAAGAGAGGAGAAATGAGGTGAAGCGGGTGGTGAGGAGAGCTAAAAGGGACGCTGATGCCAGGTGGGTCAGACTGTTGTGCCAGAATTTTGAGGAGAACAAAAAGATGTTCTGGAAAGAGGTGAAGAGGGTGAGAAAGGGAGAAAACGGAAAGGAGGAAGTGGTGAAAGATGAAAACGACCAGTTGTTGTTGGAAAGTGATGATGTACGGAAGAGGTGTGCCGAGTATTCTTATGAGCTGTTGAATGTCGAGGATGAAAGAGAGGCTGATATTGTTGCTGTGGGTGGTAGTGCTCGGATGCCAGTTTTGGGAGAGAGACTTGTGGCGAACATTACCAGGGAAGAGGTGCAGGAGGCGGTGGAGGAGATGGAAGCAGGGAAAGCCCCTGGTTTGGATGGCGTTGCGACCGAGTGCCTGAAAAAGGATGGGTTAACGATTGTCGAACGGTTGGTGAGGTTACTGAACTTGTATTTTGTGGCAGGCTTGGTACTAATTGAGTGGCGCAGTGCCTGCATTGTTCTGCTGTATAAGGGCAAAGGAGATAGAAAGGAATGCTGCAACTCGAGAGGTATCAGCCTGTTAAGTGTGACTGGTAAGTTGTACGGGAGAATGCTGATCAAAAAAATTAGAGACTACGGACTGCGCAATTGAAGAGGAACAGTGTGGTTTTAGGAGTGGTAGAGAGTAGACCGATCAGATTTTTACAGTGAGACGGGTCTGTGAGAAGTACCTTGCAAAGGGAAAGGACGTGTTCTGGGTTTTCCTGGATGTGGAGAAGGCATACGACAGGATTGACAGAGAAGCGCTGTGGAGGGTGTTGCGTTTACATGGAGTTGGCGGACATTTGTTGAAAGCGGTGCAGAGGTTCTATGTTGGCAGCCGAGCATGTGTCAGAGTGGGAAGCGAGGTAAGTGATTGGTCTCGGTGAAAGTAGGACTGAGACTAGGCTTGGAGTGGATGAATGATTATTCATTTTATAGATCATTCACACTTTATTTTAGGATTTTATTTTTATTGTAGCCGGGGCCTACGCCTTGTAGCCGGGGCCTTAGAATCATGCTACCGTATCCATCGCGTGTCGTAGAAGGCGACTAAAGGGGCGCCCCGTAGCCGGGAGTAGAATCGCGCTACCGCAACCCCCAGCGTGTCGGAGACGACAAAACGGGGCGGAGCGAAGGGGCTAGGAATCCCGTTCTCTGTAAAAACCTTTCCTCAAAGACGGCAAGACGATCGGGGGGAGGAGAGGCACACGCCTCTCCAAACCCTATTGTTAGGGTCGCTGAATGTGCGTGGCTGTAGTACGAGTGATGTAA
>SDVV010021934.1:0-13037 GCA_016164225.1 Gammarus roeselii
GAGTTGCATGCAAACCTTATCGCCAGCACTTAAAGAGAGCTTCTAATGGTTTGAGGGCAAGCATGACCAAGGCCATCCACCTAGAGTTCCAGGTCTGAGTGCGGCAAGTTTGTTATTGGTATGACATCACTCACAGAGGCCATGAGATGGGTCACAATGAAGTGCAAGCACACAATACCAGATATTTACAGTATAATCAGGCACAGAAGGAACAAAATATCACACAAATTTCATCAGAACATTTGGTGCAGAGGTTGGCATTATTGCAAAAAAATTCAACAGATCTGGAAGATTACATCAAATAGAGATATTGAAATGAACCAAAGAAAGGGTAAAAAGACTTAGCTTCAGCATCTAGGTCCTTGGAAGGGTGTTGATGAATGGCAATACTGCAGGATTACATTGCAACTAGCCATGGGGCTGTGGATGTTGCAGAGAACTAATCTTTGTCACAAGGAAACAAGCCCAATCAGGGTACCCACAACAGAAGGAGAAAAAAAATCAAGGACATTTCAAGAACAATTCAAGGACATGTCTGGAATTTTCAAGGACAAAAATATAAGGATGTCATTATAATTCAAATTATCATTATAGGCAACTTCAAGGTTATTAACCATAAAAAGCGTGATCCAAAAGCCCAGAGTACAAGAGACCATTCAAGGTGTGCTCAAGGATCCCTCATTCAAGGTGTGCTCTCACACAGGGAACCTCACACATGGGAACAGCAGCAATAGAAAGAATAAGACAAGATCAGATAAGGATTAAGAAACAAGGAAGGAAGAAAGTGAACACAAATTAAAGTGTCTCATACAAGGACTAAATACATTTAGGGTCCTAGCCCTAAATCTCCACAAGGGCTCCTTATTACAGTTGCACATATGGGGGGTGTCAAACATGAAATATAAACATATATCTGAAATATTTCTTTCTGTTTCCACCAGCCAGTTGAAAAAAGGTGTTCACTCAAGATTGTCAGTGTCTAATAATTTCCAGTCATAGTAAATGAACAGCAATCAAAATGAACAGAAATAATGCAAAAAAATATACATTTAGTGTAAAAAAAATATACATTTAGTGTAATATATGAAGTAATAGCCAAAAATATTATTGATACCATACAGACTTCAGAGTGAAAATCTTTCTCTGAATGGGGCATGGCTTTCTTTCTTTTTCAACAATGAAAATCTACTCTGCATGACACAATATATTGGCAAAGGGAGATCATGAAATACTGTTGACTATTCAACCTACAGTACAGAATAAAAGTGTAGAAAACTTAACATAGGCTCTTCTAGAAAAAAAAATCTACCCTTGTCTATTACAGAATGAGACTAAGCAAATTTGAATTACAATTCTGACCTTTTTTATTCATTAGTTTATTGAAGCTTCTTTAATTCTGGCCTAAGATTTTCAATATGAGTGACATTTTTTTCTGCATCTTCTATCATTCCATTTGCCTGAAGTCTAAGAGAATTTGCAGCAGACAACAAAGAAAAGTCTTCCTCCTGTTCTGCTCTCCCTGACAGTTCATCCGCTTCACCAATCATTCGCAATGAATTTGATTCCAGCTTCTGTTTCTTGGCCTTCCTTTCGGCAATTTCTAACATCACAAGCTGCTTCCTCTTCCCAGCTTTGGTCTTCTGTTCTTCTTTTTCTTGATTTTGAAGGTACACAGAGTATCTCATTCTGGCAGATCGACAACTTTCCATGAGCTTCATTGTAATTAGCACATTGTACACTTGACGTAGGTTGTCAACACCCAATTGCAATTGAATGCCATCAATTACAACAAGCTTAGCAGTCAGTGTCGTCTCAGACATATTAGTTTTCAGCGTGTCCTAATTTACGCTAAATCTGCGCTCTACAGAAGCCTGACCATTTGACCAAATGAGCAACCTTTTAACTAAGCCCCACAATTTTTCAGTCATCCTTTCCTTTGAAGATGTTTTGAAAAAAATGGTCCAAGTGTACACTCTTTCTGACAGCATAACTCTCAAACTCTTCTTTGTGTTCTTTCTGAACATACTGCAGGAAATGCCTGTGTTCAGCAATGAGATCATCACATTCTTCAGCTTCAACAACTTTGCACTTTGTCATTATTGTTACAAGATTTGAGAACATTGTTTCTTGCTTTGTTTGACTTTTCTTCATCATACTTTTAGGTTTTCCAACAATCAATACTTCAAACCAGAGAAAATTTTAAAGGGGATTGTTCAATAATCGTTCCTGAAACTTTCAGGAAGAACCCCCTTCTGTCTGCGCTTTGAATTGTAGCTTCTTAGCATCACTTACACCAGATTTTTGCAATACACTTGATGCTGCAAGCCCAACATCAACATTTTTGACACTTCTTGTGACGGTTTCACTTTGCAAATCTAGCTCTAAGAGTGAAGAAGAGTGAGGCCATGATTCACCTTTGTATCTCGGTTCTCCTGACAAAAAAGGTAAGAGACAAAGGTAAGAGTTCACCTCATGGAGGAGCTCTCCTAGTTCTGCCTCCAAAAATTGTACCATAGGGTGATCTGTCTGAACAGTTTTCAGGAATGGGTGGAGGTATTTGGCCGTTCTTATAAAGACATTCAACTTTGCATGAGCCAGTGGATCATCAACAGCACACGCATCAGTTTTGTATGACGCAGACTTAGACATCTTAGATTTTGGTCCAAAGGAAACTGTTTTGACATATTTAGAATTGTCACTCCAAATGCCGACTGCCCTTTCAGCAACAGCAATATCTTCTACCCATAGGGAAGAGCAAAACTGCAGTGGGAACATTTCTGATGCCATAATTAATGTGTACTCTGCACGCCTCGCAGGGGAGTCAGAAAACAGATATCATAAAGACCTCAGTAACTTGTCAGTGTTCCAATCAGTCACTTCTGATCCCATCTTAAATCCACCATGTACGACATGCAGCTGACAACAACCAATATCAAGTAGGTTGGGAGCCTCTTGATGCGTCTGTTTTTGATCTTCAACATAATTATTATAGAACTATTTGCTGACATTAGGGCTATCCATGGAGACCTGCATCACCTTTTCAACATCTAGGTGGTTGGTAGCCTTCTTGAAGCACTGCAGAAGGTCCTTGGCAGTAGAATGGCCCAAGAACTCGGATGTGAGATGATGGGTTGATACACATAGCTTATCCACATCCCAGAAACAGACATGAAAGTCCATTTGTTCATTCCTAGATGTTTGATTGAAAAATTTGTCAGAGAGGATGACAATGCGGGAGACCAACTTGAATGCTTCAATCAATTCATTTGCATAGTATGGGGCTAGAACAAAAGCAACAAGATAAGAAAGCTTGGTACTTCCACAGGAAAATTTTGCTGCTATTTGAGAGTCAGGAAACATGTCTTTGAATAGTTGGTCTACAGTTTAGCTTGTATAATATGAATGATGAGCAACAACATTATGCATCATCCCATAACATTTCAGCCTTAATAACATTCTCATCAATTACAAAACTGGTAACAGATCCAGGTAGTGAGGAAGCAGTTGATGCAGAAAAACTTGATGTTTCAGTTACAGAGGTTATAGACGTTGAAGTTGACACTGCAGGGGACGAAGCGACAGTTGACACGTCTGTGAACAAGGATGGAGGTGCCGATTCTGTTGTTCTAGATGGAAACCAACCTCTAATCAATGAAGATGAAGCTGTCAGATGAGTGTGCTTCTTTCCTTTCATATGGCTTTCCAATGCACCTAGCCTTATACTACCCAAATGAATATCTGATGCACATACTTTACAGCTTGCATGAACTGCAGATTTTTTTTTTTTGAGCCAATTACATTTTTCCCATTTCAACCAAGAGTCATTGAAATGGTTGGTTCTCTTTGATGCCATTTCTACTAACTTAACCTGAAAAAATATATTTGAATCAAAATTTGATCAAATTTGAAATTTGTGAAACATATATATTCAATCAATCTGTCCAAGAACAGATGTAGTATGCTGAAACTCACATCTGTCTGATAGTATATGTTTCAGCATACCAGTAAAGTGATCTCTGACAGAGACTATTTTTTGTTGCGAGTGATAACAGCAAACTTGAATAAATATTAGGTTAATTCAATGACATTTTGAATAAAACATCTGCCTTCTCATAACATATGTGAATCCAACAGTTCTATATTACTATGGACAATTTTACAGAAACTGTAATGCAAAACAAAACTTCAAAAGAAAGCTTCATCAAGTAGTAGGAACACTGCTGATAACAACTTGTAACCCTCTGCTTTATATGCAAGCAATTGAGTATGGGAACCTTACAGCAACAGTCATGGTATGAGCTGAAGCATTTTGTCAGTACCATCATCACTACCCTAAGTTGATTTTTGTATGCATGATATATAAAATGTTGTTGTTGATGAACATCTACAGAAGACAGAGTAGTGTAATGAATTAGTTTTTTGTAGCCTATTTTTAGACCCATGACACTGGCACTATCTTCACATATCTCGAGTTTAGATGGTTTCTTTGTTACATTATTCAAAACCTTTGAAACTCAGAAATGGGAGGTGCGCATCAAATCCCCAAGTAGTACCATGATATGCACTACTCCATGCCTGTCATTACTTATTTCCAACAACAACTCCATATTTTACACTTTCAAAAAAATCAAGAACATTCTCACAAAATTCAAGGCCATGACCAAATTGAAGTGCGGATGAAAAATTTCAAGGGCATTTCAAGGATGTGTGGGAACCTTGCCGATATATATCTAACATCGTTACAATAATACATGATCAATAGAACCCTCCTACTGTTATGTAAGAAGCCACACCACTCATTCTCAAGTTGCTGAAAAAACTACTTCCAGGTATCAAGTTTACTAGACTTTGGATGACTGAGCAAGAAAACAATAAAGGTTTGATTACAGATACTGACACTAGGCTGGAATACCCCCAGCAAAGTGGGTGGCCAACAGCAAGGTGCACCTCACACTCTCATACACACACACTGGCACACCTTGGCTCTTTTGTGCAAAAGGATCTGGGCGGGAACCCCACAACACACCCTTCAGGTCATGAGTGCGGTTCAAGGTCAGTGTCGGAAGCAGGGCTCGACAGCGTAACTGGTTCACCTCTGCCACGTCATGATGACATTTTGTCTAGAAAACATTCAACCTTCTTCTCTCTTCTGCTCTTACACCCCAAGTCTCAGCTCCGTGCAGCACAGTTGACACAACGACACCCTCATACAGCCCTCTCTTTGCTTCTGTCCATGTTTGTTGCAAGCTTTTTGTTTGTATACGCCCTGTGCCAAACAGCTCAAGGTGCCTATACTCCCAGTTCAAGTGGCCGCCAAAGCCACTTGAAAGCCACTTGAAAGGCAGTTGACCATAAAACTTCTAGTCCCTGCCAACGAATAATAATGTAAAATAGCTACAAACTAGGTCTTTATATTTCACTACCCAACATGCCACAACAATAAGAATGCCTTAGGACTCCAGATTAGTAACTGCCTAATTGATACAATAAATTCAAGTTATTCAATATATAACTTAATTTGGCATTTCCCTCTTACCACTTAGTACAATAAAAGGTGATATAAATATTAACATTTCCAGACACAACTATAACACATGGCAATACCGCCGCTAGACCTGCTGAAAATTTGAGACGTTTTCCTGTGTGAAATCCATGGATTTTTTGTCAAGTGTTTAGTTAGGAAGTTGCAATTCTTATAAACTTGAGGATAGGATAAAGAGGATCAATGATGCATTTGGCTCTGATGTCACCATTGATGATTGAATTAGTCAGTTTGTAATATTTATTCTGCCCGTGAGGAGAACCAGAAGTATTTTATGAGACCATTACACTAGTCTTGCCAGATAGTGAGCAACAGTAAAGAGCAGCTAGTTGCCTCTACTTTATTGGTTGAAAATTCCAATCCCCATTCTGAAGGCTGAGCTGAGAAAGAAGGGTCAGCACTTGAATGCCTGTTGCGAAAGAAAAACACACACCCATAGGCAGCCGGAGGGACGATGACCGTGGAGGCCGCGGAGGCAGTGGCGGAGCTTATGGTGGTAACCGGAGAGGTCTTTGTGGTGGTGCTGGTGGTCGCGGTGTTGGTGTTCTTGGTGGTGTTGGCGGCCTTGGCCTTCCGACTGGCCGCGGTGTTGGCGGTCGTGGTGGTGCTGATGGTCGGGGTGTCGCTGGCGGTCTCGGTTCTGCTGGCGGTCGTAGTGCTGGCGGCCTTGGCCTTCCGACTGGCCGCGGTGTTGACGGTCGTGTTGGTGCTGATGGTCGGGGTGTCGCTGGCGGTCGTGGTTGTTGGCGGCGGCGGTGTTGCTGGCGGTCGTGGGTTTGCTGATAGCGGTCGTGGTGTTGCTGGAGGACGTGGGGGTGAGGGTGTGCGCGGTGGTGCTGAGGTGCGCTGGGGCCCTGGTGGTCGTGGTGTTGGTGGTCGTGGCGTTGGTGGTGCTGTTGGATGTGGCGGTGGGGTTGCTGGTGGTGGTGGGGGTGGTGGTTCCGTGGTTGCTTGAGGGGGCGAGGTGCATCATTTTACTCTGAAGTTTGGACAGGTGAATGTAAATTCTCTCATGAACAAGATGTATTGCTTGGTTGATTTGATCGAGTCCTGCGCCTTGGATGTTGTTGCTGTGAGCGACACTTAGCTCACTGCTTCAGTTTCTTTGTCCTTCATTTCGTTGGAGGGTTTTGATGTTGTGAGGGGTGATACTGACGGCGCTGTTCGCAAGCATGGTGTTTGCTTGTTTGTGAGGAGGGGGTTCGTTTTGTTGAACGCAACCTTGAGTGCCCTAATGTTGCTGCCATTCACTTGCTGGATGTCGATGTCTGGGTGTTGGCTGTCTACTGTCCTCCATCTTATGATGAGGCTTGCAATTCTCGGCTCATCCAGCTGATCTTGACCTTTTGTGCTGACCGTGAGGTGGTGGTTTTGGGCGACTTCAACCTGCCCTCCTTGGCTTGGCCTTTTGAGAATGTTCTTGATGCATACGTACGTCCGGTGGATGTCTTTTTTGGACTGTTTTCTCTCTGTTGGTTTGACACAGTGGGTGACTGAGAGCACTTTCCTTGCAGGTGGTTCCATTTTGGACCTTTTCCTGACATCAGATTAGGATAGGGTGGGTAGTGTTGAGGTGCTCTCCCCGTTTCCTTGTTGTATGCACTCTCCTGTTGTGTGCGACTATCTTTTCCGTGTGGAACTGGAGCAAGATGTTGGCTTTTCTCAAAGAGGAAGGTACCTCTGGCATAGGGGAAACTATAATGCCATATCGGGGTCCCTGTTTGATATTGATTGGCAGTTGGAATTTATGTACTTGTCGGTCAACAGTTGTTTTGTGCACCTGATGTCCATTCTGATGGGGTTGGTTGATCTACATGTTCCAGGTCACAGTGGAGTCCAGTCTGTGCCGTGGTCTGTTCATCCACCTCAGCGGTTGATGCGAGAGAGATCTCTTGCTTGGCAGGACTTCAAGCACGTGAGAGCTTCCTTTGGTAGAGGAGATCCTTGTTCTGTACCGGCATTGGGCATATTCAACACCTTGAACCATCAGTATAGAACCTTTGCTATCCAGAGTTATGCTCAGTATGAGTTGGTCCTCTTCACGCTGCTGGTGGTGGGTATGTTGAATGCCCCCAGGTCATGAGTGAAACTTTTGCTGATGCGTTTGATTCTGTTTTTGTTGTTGATGCTCCTCCTAATCCAGCTCCCAATCAGATCTTTCATAGAGGGATGCCTGATCCAGTTCTCACTCATGCTCAGGTGTTTAGCGTGCTATCGGCTCTAGACGCTTCGTCGGCAATGGGGCCCGATGGCTTACATCCAAAACTTCTGAAGAGTTGTGCGGGTGTCCTGTCGAGGCCTTTGCTAATTCTATTCCAGAGGTCTTTACTTTGTGGAGTTCTTCCGGATTTGTGGCTGGAGTCAATTGTTATCCCCCTGTTCAAGGGTAAGTTGAGGTACGATCCTCTGAACTACCGCCCTGTCAGTCTGACCTCTGCGTGCTGCAAGAGTTTGGAAAAGACTATTGTTTCCAGTCTGGTTGAGTTTCTTAAGAGTAATGAGATTCTCTCCCCTCACCAGTTTGGATTCCGAAAATTTCGGTCTACTGGGGATCAGCTTCTCTTGGCTTATTCAGATGTTTCAGACTGGGTGGATGATGGCTTTGTTGTGGATGTTGTGCTGCTTGCTTTTTCAAAGGCATTCGATGTGGTTTCTCATGATGTGCTGATTCACAAGCTGAGGGAGGTGGGAGTCGGGCCAGTTTTGCTTGGCTGGATTCGTTGGTTTTTGGCTGGTCGTTATCTGAGGGTTGCTGTTGGTGGGTGTTGTAGTGAGTCAAGAGAGGTGGTTAGTGGTGTGCCGCAGGGTTCTGTGCTGGGCCCTGTGCTATTTCTGATCTATATTAATCACATCACAAATGGACTGCTATGTTCTTTTAAGGCATCCACACTTCTTGTCCATCTTCTCTGCACAGACTCAAGCAATCTCAAATCCCCAAGAAAACCCACATTCCACACTGATGAACAATAATCCATGATTGGCCTGATGTGCATCACAAAGAGGGACATCATGAAGTGAGGACCACAGCAAACGGTGGATCTCAGCAGGCTGCTGACCAATCGGGAAGCCTTACCCACCACCTCTCTGACATGATGGTGGAATTTCAGTTTTACATCAACCACTACACCAAGGTCCCTGTGGGATTGAACAAACTTCAATGGAATCCCACTCAAGAAGTACAGAGCCAGCAGATTCTCATCAATCCACTTGGCAAACCCACAAGCGAACCTCAACACCACACACTTCTCCGAGTTCAGCCTCAAGTTCCAAGATGAGGCAACCGCGCCAACTGTATCCAAATCCGACTGCAGACTTGACACACCAGCAACCGCAGACTCCTTCACCCTCTTGCACCAAAGGTACAGCTTGTAGTAGTCAGCAAATGCCTTAAAAGAATATAGCACTCCATTTGTGATGTGATTAATAGAGATCAGAAATAGCACAAGGCCCAGCACAGAACCCAGCGACACACCACTAACCACCTCTCTTGACTCACTACAACACCCAACAACAGCAACCCTCAGAGAATGACCAGCCAAACGGTGGATCTCAGCAGGCTGCTGACCAATCAGGAAGCCTTACCCACCACCTCTCTGACATGATGGTGGAATTTCAGTTTTACATCAACCACTACACCAAGGTCCCTGTGGGATTGAACAAACTTCAATGGAATCCCACTCAAGAAGTACAGAGCCAGCGGATTCTCATCAGTCCACTTGGCAAACCCACAAGCAAACCTCAACACCACACACTTCTCCGAGTTCAGCCTCAAGTTCCAAGATGAGGCAACCGAGCCAACTGTATCCAAATCCGACTGCAGACTTGACACACCAGCAACCGCAGACTCCTTCACCCTCTTGTACCAAAGGTACAGCTTGTAGTAGTCAGCAAATGCCTTAAAAGAATATAGCACTCCATTTGTGATGTGATTAATAGAGATCAGAAATAGCACAGGGCCCAGCACAGAACCCAGCGGCACACCACTAACCACCTCTCTCGACTCACTACAACACCCAACAACAGCAACCCTCAGAGAACGACCAGCCAAACGGTGGATCTCAGCAGGCTGCTGACCAATCGGGAAGCCTTACCCACCACCTCTCTGACATGATGGTGGAATTTCAGTTTTACATCAACCACTACACCAAGGTCCCTGTGGGATTGAACAAACTTCAATGGAATCCCACTCAAGAAGTACAGAGCCAGCGGATTCTCATCAGTTCACTCGGCAAACCCACAAGCAAACCTCAACACCACACTCTTCTCTGAGTTCAGCCTCAAGTTCCAAGATGAGGCAACCGCGCCAACTGTATCCAAATCCGACTGCAGACTTGACACACCAGCAACCGCAGACTCCTTCACCCTCTTGCACCAAAGGTACAGCTTGTAGTAGTCAGCAAATGCCTTAAAAGAATATAGCACTCCATTTGTGATGTGATTAATAGAGATCAGAAATAGCACAGGGCCCAGCACAGAACCCAGCGGCACACCACTAACCACCTCTCTCGACTCACTACAACACCCAACAACAGCAACCCTCAGAGAACGACCAGCCAAACGGTGGATCTCAGCAGGCTGCTGACCAATCGGGAAGCCTTACCCACCACCTCTCTGACATGATGGTGGAATTTCAGTTTTACATCAACCACTACACCAAGGTCCCTGTGGGATTGAACAAACTTCAATGGAATCCCACTCAAGAAGTACAGAGCCAGCGGATTCTCATCAGTTCACTCGGCAAACCCACAAGCAAACCTCAACACCACACTCTTCTCTGAGTTCAGCCTCAAGTTCCAAGATGAGGCAACCGCGCCAACTGTATCCAAATCCGACTGCAGACTTGACACACCAGCAACCGCAGACTCCTTCACCCTCTTGCACCAAAGGTACAGCTTGTAGTAGTCAGCAAATGCCTTAAAAGAATATAGCACTCCATTTGTGATGTGATTAATAGAGATCAGAAATAGCACAGGGCCCAGCACAGAACCCAGCGGCACACCACTAACCACCTCTCTCGACTCACTACAACACCCAACAACAGCAACCCTCAGAGAACGACCAGCCAAACGGTGGATCTCAGCAGGCTGCTGACCAATCGGGAAGCCTTACCCACCACCTCTCTGACATGATGGTGGAATTTCAGTTTTACATCAACCACTACACCAAGGTCCCTGTGGGATTGAACAAACTTCAATGGAATCCCACTCAAGAAGTACAGAGCCAGCGGATTCTCATCAGTTCACTCGGCAAACCCACAAGCAAACCTCAACACCACACTCTTCTCTGAGTTCAGCCTCAAGTTCCAAGATGAGGCAACCGCGCCAACTGTATCCAAATCCGACTGCAGACTTGACACACCAGCAACCGCAGACTCCTTCACCCTCTTGCACCAAAGGTACAGCTTGTAGTAGTCAGCAAATGCCTTAAAAGAATATAGCACTCCATTTGTGATGTGATTAATAGAGATCAGAAATAGCACAGGGCCCAGCACAGAACCCAGCGGCACACCACTAACCACCTCTCTCGACTCACTACAACACCCAACAACAGCAACCCTCAAAGAACGACCAGCCAAAAACAAACAAATCCAGCCAAGCAAAACTGGCCCAACTCCCACTTCCCTCAGTTTGTGAATCAGCACATCATGAGAAACCACATCGAATGCCTTTGAAAAATCAAGCAGCACAACATCTACAACAAAGCCATCATCCACCCAGTCTGAAACATTGGAATAAGCCAAGAGAAGCTGATCCCCAGTAGACCAAAATTTCCGGAATCCAAACTGGTGAGGGGAGAGAATCTCATTACTCTCAAGAAACTCAACAAGACTGGAAATAATAATCTTTTCCAAACTTTTGCAGCACACAGAGGTCAGATTGACAGGGCAGTAGTTCAGAGGATCGTACCTCAACTTACCCTTGAACAGAGGGATCACAATTGACTCCAGCCACAAATCCGGAAGAACTTTACAAAGTAATGACCTCTGAAATAGAATTAACAAAGGCCCCAACAGTGCACCCGCACAACTCTTCAGAAGCTTTGGATGTAAGCCATCGGGCCCCATTGCTGACAAAGCGTCTAGAGCTGACAACACGCTATGCACCTGCGCATGAGTGACAACTGGATCAGGCATCCCTCCATGAAAGACCTGATTGGGAGCTGGATTAGGAGGAGCATCAACAACAAAAAGGGAAGCAAACGCATCAGCAAAAGTTTTACTCATGACCTGGGGGCAGTCAACATACCCACCACCAGCAGCGTGGAGAGGACCAAGACCCTTCTTTTTATTGCAGATGCATGAGTGAAAGAGCTTTGGACACTCGCAAAATGGATCCATGAGATGCCCCTCATACTGAGCACAACTCTGGATAGCAAAGGTTCTATACTGATGGTTAAAAGCGTTGAATATGCCCAATGCCAGTACAGAAAGAGGATCCCCTCTACCGAAGGAAGCTCTCACGTGCTTGAAGTCCTGCCAAGCAAGAGATCTCTCTCGCATCAACCGCGGAGGTGGATGAACAGACCACGGCACAGACTGGACTCCACTGTGACCTGGAACATGTAGATCAACCAACCCCATCAGAATGGACATCAGGTGCACAAAACAACTGTTGACCGACAAGTACATAAATTCCAACTGCCAATCAATATCAAACAGGGACCCCAATATGGCATTATAGTTTCCCCTATGCCAGAGGTACCTTCCTCTTTGAAAAAAGTCAACATCTTGCTCCAGTTCCACATGGAAAAGATAGTCGCACACAACAGGAGAGTGCATACACCAAGGAAACGGGGAGAGCACCTCAACACTACCCACCCAATCCAACTCGGATGTCAGGAAGAGGCCCATAATGGAACCACCTGCAAGAAAAGTGCTCTCAGTCACCCACTGTGTCAAACCAACAGAGAGAAAACAGTCCAAAAAAGACATATCCATCGGGCGTACGTATACACCAAGAACATTCTTCAAAGGCCAAGCCAAGGAGGGCAGGTTGGAGTCGCCCAAAACCATCACCTCACGGTCAGCACAAAAGGTCAAGATCAGCTGGATGAGCTGAGAATTGCAAGCCTCATCATAAGATGGAGGACAGTAGACAGCCAACACCCAGACATCAACATCCAGCAAGTGAATGGCAGCAACATTAGGGCACTCAAAGTTGCGTTCAACAAAACGAACCCCCCTCCTCACAAACAAGCAAACACCATGCTTGCAAACAGCGACCTCAGTATCACCCCTCACAACATCAAAACCCTCCAACAAAATGAAGGACAAAGGAACCAAAGCAGTGAGCTAAGTCTCACTCACAGCAATAACATCCAAGGCGCAGGACCCAACCAAATCAACCAAGCAGTACATCTTGTTCATGAGAGAATTTACATTCACCTGTCCAAACTTGAAAGTAAAATGATGCACCTCGCCCCCTCAAGCAACCACAGAACCACCACCCCCACCACCGCAACCCCCACCAACAGGACCACCAAAACCGGACAAAGC
>SDVV010021935.1:0-13037 GCA_016164225.1 Gammarus roeselii
CCCGCCCTTGGCATCCCGCTGTCGGGATGGTCGTGGGTGGGGGGGGCCCGGTCATTATGACGCGGCGGAAGTAAACCAGTGAAAACTGTCGGGCCCTGTAGCTGACGACGGTTCCTCGGTGCATTCGGGACCCAGAGTGTAAGTTGAGGGGCTACCGGCCGGACCCTTCAGCACAAAAGGGCCAAGTTGTGTGAGTGTGAGCGTATGAGGGTGTGAGGTGAGCCTTGCCGTCGGCCACCCCCCTTTCTGGGGGATGCGGCCTAGTGTCTGTATCTGTATCTGTAAGTATGAGAGTGGATAAAATGCCAGGTAGTGATATTAGAATCCTAAATATGGAAGTATCTACAATGTGTATCATAGTTTGCAGTACATTGAGTCAAGCGGTTTGCCTGAAGTAGGATGGATGAACGAATAGTCATTGTTCGACGGACAACGTGCTACCTTGGTTTTGAGTGCAGTCATGGGGGACCGATCATGTGTTCGACCATCCGGTAGTAGTGAGGCAATAGTGATGAGCGGTGGGGTGGGGTTGCGGGCTTGGCTCTTGTAAAGAAACTTGTCAGCGGTCAGTATAAGAGCGCATGAAGAGTTCTTGGAGAAGTGGAACCCCATGCGTGACATGGCTGCAATCTCACTCGAGACCCTGTTTCCTGCTGCGATAGCGACGAGAAACAGAAGTCTTCTAAAAGAGCGCCAATAGTTACATCGTCTGAGTATTGAAGCGAGGAGAAGCCAGCATGTCGAAGACAGATTTTAGATTCCACTGTGGCACGAAACTTCTTTGCGGCGGGTTTTCGTGAAACTGAGCCCTCGCCAGTTCCTTAAAGATCGACTCTTGGGTCGTGACTCCAAACCTGTGCAAGAGAGGCTGACGGAGCGCATCCATTTAAACCAACACGGTATGAGGATTGGGCTGCCTCTGCTTGTCGGAACAATGCAGGAACGTCAAGAGTGTGGTCTGGTTGATGGACTGCACTTTTGTAGCGCTCAGCTACTCCTGAAATCGAGTCCAGACACTTTGGTATTCGCGTTGGGTCGATGGTCGGTGCGTGTTGACCAGAGTGTCTGCCAGCAATCTAGTGAACTTGATTGTGAGGAATATTTGCAGAAATTGAAAGCGAGATAACGCGAGAAGGGCCTTGATGTTGAAGGGACCTCCTTGCCCTCGACGCGGTGGGACGCGTTTTGGGCGAGCAAAATCTAGCGGAAGGACGCGACGACCTTGGGCCGTCGTTGGGGTGGTCGACAGTCGGGCATCACGAGGACGCCCTGTAGCGGTAACTTTCGAGATTGTGGAGCACCTAGGGAATCAGGTTGTAGGGGGGAAGAGATATATTTCCGTATACTGATTTCAGTCCAGTGACTGTACGGACTGCGCAATTGGAGAGGAACAGTGTGGCCATAGGAGTGGTAGAGGTTGTACCGATCAGATTTTTGCAGTCAGACAGGTCTGTGAGAAGCACCTTGCCAAAGAAAGGATGTGTTCTGGGCCTTCATGGATCTGGAGAAGGCATACAACAAGATTGACAGGGAAGCGCTGTGGAAGGTGTTGCGTTTCTATGGAGTGGGCGGACATCTGTTGAAAGTGGTACTGAGCTTCTATGCTGGCAGCCGAGCATGTGTCAGAGTGGGAAGCGAGGTGAGTGATTGGTTCACAGTGAAAGTGGGACTGAGGCAAGGCTGCGTGATATCTCCCTGGCTGTTCAACCTCTACATGGATGGATTGGTCAGGGAGGTGAACGCGAGTGTGCTGGGGCGTGGCTGGGAACTGTTGGAAGCGAATAAGCGGAGTTGGCAGTTGAGCCAGTTGCTATTTGCTGATGATACAGCTCTGGTTGCGGATTCAGAGGAGAAGCTATGTAGGCTGGTGTCTGAGTTCGGAAGAGTGTGTGAGAGGAGTGTCACCCTAAATGGAGAGCTCTTTGAGGAAGTTCAGTGTTTCAAGTATCTGGGCTCCCATGTGGAGATAACTGAACTAGTGGAAAATTAAGTGAATGCGCGAGTGAAGGAGGGGTGTGAAGTGTTGGGTGCAATGAAGAGTGTAATGAACTGTAGGACGTTGGGGATGGAATCAGAAAGAGGGCTGTATGAGGGTGTTGTTGTCCCAACAGTGCTCAACGGAGCTGAGACTTGAGGGGTGAGAGCAGAGGAGAGAAGACGGTTCAATGTTTTCGAGATGAAATGTTTGAAGAGTATGGCTGGAGTATTGCTGAGAGACCGTATCACCAACGACGTGGTTCGAATCAAATCAGGGATGGTGAAGAAGTTGGAAGACAGTGGATTCGCGTGTTCTGAGATGGTTCGGGCGCATGGAGAGGATGGGTGGAAAGGGTGATGAATGCTGAGGCGAGTGGTCGCAGGCCTAGAGGTTGACCGAAGTTTGGGTGGATGGATGGTGTGAAGCAGGCGTTTGGAAGGAGATACATGGATGTGGAGGTGGCGAGAGAGCGTGCAATGAACAGGCGTTAGTGTAGAATGGTTGTGAATGGTTGATTTTGACGCTGCTCTGATTTGCTTTCCCGCCCTTGGCACCCCGCTGTCGGGATGGTCGTGGGTGGGGGGGGGACCCGGCTATTATGACGCGGCGGGGGTAAACCAGTGAAAACTGTCGGGCCCTGCTGCTGACGACAGATCCTCGGACTGCACTCGTGACCCAGAGTGTATGTTGAGGGGGTACCGGCCGGACCCTTTCGCACAAAAGGGCTAAGTTGTGAGCGTGTGAGGGTGTGATGTGCGCCTTGCCGTCGGCCACCCCCCTTTCTGAGGGATGCGGCCCAGTGTCTGTATCTGTATCTGGATAAATATGTTAAGATTAGGAAATAGGGAAGAGGGGTAGTTAAATGCATGCTATTCCACGGTTGCCATTTGAACACTGAATGACCCAAATATTCAGAATCAGCGGAAAATGATCATTCATGTGATAATTTTTTTTTAATTCGGTGTTGCCATCCAGACATCACCTTTTGTCAGTTGAAGCCAACCGTGGGCACTGGAGTGTTAAATGAAGGTCTAAACGAGCTATAATAAATTAGAAGTTGTGCTTGGATGGTGCTTTAAACCAGCTATCATCGTTCAGTATAGCTACTTGCTATACAGGGTGCTCTAAACGAGCTATCACCGTTCAGAAGATTTGATTTAAATGATGCATCAACCAAGCTATCATTGTGTTATATGCTTGCTATGAAGGATGCTCTGAAAAGACTATCATTGTACCGTAGACTTGTTTGAATGATGCTCTAACCGAGCTATCATCGTTCGGTAGACTTGCTCTAAATGATGCTCTTTAATAGCTATCGGTCAGTAAATTTGCTTTAACTGATGCTCTAAACGAGCTATCACTGTTCAGTAGATTTGCTTTAAATGATGGTCTAACCAAACTATCATCGTTCAGCAGACTTGCTTTGAATGATGCTTTGACCAAGCTTTCATCGTTCAGTAAACTTTCTTTAAATGATCCCCATAACGAGCTATCATTGGTCAGTAAACTTGCTTTCAGCAATGCTCTAAACGAGCTATCATCGTACAGAAGATTTATTTTTCATACTTTTAACAGCTAAATTGATAGAATGCGATATGGTGCGCAACAGACCCTGTCTTAGCTGGTTGTTGTCTGCTTAAGATGGCGGCTGATGGTCAGCTGTTGTCGTACGATCCAAGATGGCGGCCTGATGCTACCAGCCGGAAGTTGTCGTACGATCCAAGATGGCGGCCAGACGGCAACTGGCCGGCAGCCCAACACCATATGTGACACGTGATCATCTGCACGTAGGTATGAAGGGCTTGTCCGTAAAACGCTTATTTCAAGACCAAAGACCGATAGCAGGCATCTGCCTATGGCAGGCATCTGCGTATGGCAGGATTTCATAATCAAACTTTGAACAGTTCACTAAGGAACGTCATATGTGACACCTAATCATCTGCTTGTAGGTATGAAGGGCTGTCCGTGGATCGCTTACTTCAAGACCAAACACCAATAGCAGGCATCTGCATCTATCAGGCATCTGCCTAGAGCAGGCATCTGCCTAGAGCAGGCATCTGCCTAGAGCAGGCATCTGCCTAGAGCAGGCATCTGCCTAGAGCAAGCATCCGCCTAGAGCAGGCATCCGCCTAGAGCAGGCATCCGCCTAGAGCAGGCATCCGCCTAGAGCAGGCATCTGCCTAGAGCAGGCATCTGCCTAGAGCAGGCATCTGCCTAGAGCAGGCATCTGCCTAGAGCAGGCATCTGCCTAGAGCAGGCATCTGCCTAGAGCAGGCATCTGCCTATAGCAGGATTTTAAAACCAAACCTTGAACAGTTTGCGAATGAACGTCATATGTGACACGTAATCATCTGAGTGTAGGTATGAAGGGCTGTCCGTGGATTGCTTACTTCCAGACCATACAGCAATGGCATCAGCTGTTGCAGATGTTGTCTGCTAGCTGGACTAATGATGGCGACCTGATCCCGGCCGCCTTGTACGCAAAGATGATAAGTTCAACGGTGACGAGGCAGGGACACAGATACAGCATTAAAAGTACGCATTTCTGCATGGCAGTCCCCTTCTGTGGCTCTATAGAAGCAGTGGGTCACTAGTTGACTGCCCAGATGGGCCGCTGTGTACGCAACTTACCTAGTCTAGCTAGGTACTCGGACCGTATGGGTCCAGTGAGTGGTAAGCTGCAGAGTGTCTGTGACGGCCTCGTGCAAAACAAGTTACGCGAATGAATGCGGGGGTAAGGTAGACCTCCCTTTTATAGGGTTGAAAGGTGATCGGATAGTCAAAAAAGGTCTGTAGACATGAAACGTCGAATGTCGAATAAGGTTGGATGACCTAAAAACGTTGAATTTAGTCGAAAATGCGTACCTTCTCATGAAAAGTCAAGAAAATTTGAAACAAAAAATCGAAATTGCTTGTAAAATGTTGACAGACATAAAAATATCAAAAACAGTTGAAGACTGCTTATGACGAATGTTTTCAAGCTTCTCTCAAAATCGTCTGTAATGTTTCCCCATCATGATTCATTCAACTAAAGAGCAGAAGCGCGTGCTAACACTATGGCTCTTACGAAATATAAAAGAAATAATCGGTATTATTATTGTTGAATCTTTCTTTCTAGAACGATAGATATGCATACGCGCGGCTGTTTTGATAACTGAAGCAGTGGTGCGGACCAGACCAAGGTGGTGGCTTGAACTTTCCTCTCTTCAGTGGTACCTGTGCATGCATCTTAGTAAGGGCTGATCCATCCTTTCAACCTCTATGGCCAAGCTAACGCTGGTGTTACAAAATGCAGTATTGAGATCAAGAAGGAAGCGAAGTGAGAAAGTTGTTATGTCCAGCTCATGGTCGTTTGTGTGTAGCCACTTGCGGTGGGATCTCGCGTAATCATGATATTAATTGTTCTGTTTGTTAATATCAAAGGGTTGGGACTAGTGGAGAGTGCTTTCTTGCGATGAAATATGTCCTCCTTCCTATTATCATTATCCAATGTCATTTTTTTCTGTGCATCTTGGCCTTATTAAGAATTTGGTTGGCGGCTCCAAACTGAGAACGGTGGCAAAGACTGGTTAGGGCAATAATGGAATGCAAATAAACCGAAACATTTTATTTATCATGATGATTGCCTATCTTTTCAGAGGAGCGACCGGCTGTTGCCGTCCCCCCTCCTCCTCGGGGAGGCGACTGCGTCTGTCCCGCTGTCAGCTGATCAGTCGGCCGTTTGTGCGGGTAACGAAGTCTTCCTCGTCCCCACCATGCCCCCGCCATTCCTGATGCCTAAGAAGAAGAAAAAGGATGCGCCTAAGTCGACTGACTCACATACTTGCAATCTCACAGTAACAGAGACACTGACAGCCACCTGTCCTGAGACGCCGTGTTCATCAGGGGACGATTTGTTTGGAGTCGGTGCAGCAGTCGGGGGTATCCCCCTATCGAGCACAACACTCAAGAACAACTGCGTGACGCGCCACTCTCTTCGTCTGCCCGGCCAGATATTTGATCGTGACGAGGGCCGCAAGGTGTCTCTCGCTAATGTTTCGCTGATTGGGCATGTGTCCCCAAACCTTTTCGATAACTGTGAGGAGGTGTCTGCTAATCCCGCACATACCCCTTGGACCGTGCACGATGGTGTCACATGCAGCACTTTGCCATGTGTTTCAGCAGAACCTGCGAGCGATGCTTCGCCTGACCTCAATCGAGCTGCTGCTACAAATCGCAAGTCTCTGTTCGTCATGACACGCGATGACCTGGAAACGCATCGTAGGTCACGTCGCCTGACGCGCGGCAGTGGCGTCCTCTGTGAGGTCACTAGTACAGAGACACCTCATGCAACGGATCAAAAAAATAAGCAGGATGATGTAACGTTAGTTGCTGAAAGTAAAATGGGCTTTGGTCGATCTGACACTCTAATGCTGAACGATAATCATTGTAACAAGACTACTATTATGACACAAACTTCGTTTTCACCTTATAACAGCCAAACAACTCTCGCCTTTAACAACATAACAAGTAAGAGAGGAAGGAATGAAAAAACATTTTATGAGTTCAAAGTGCCTGTTTTATATGACGGTTCACCGGCTACTCACGTCACTAAAAATACATCTAAAAGAGGAAGGAAATATGAAGAGGAGTTAGAGGTACCAGTGTTGTGTGTTGGATCACCACAACGCAAGCAGCTCGTGGATGCCGGGCGACGGCGGTCCACGCGCATTTCCTCATTGAACGCGACCCTGCTTAATAGGACCCTGCTGAGCCAGGAGAGCCCACTGGAGTCCCGGTCACGCCCCCGCCTCAGCACCACGACCCGCGGTCGGCGGGTGGGTAAGGCGGCCGACAACTCCAGGTTATTGGACAGCACCGCCTTTGCCGTAAGCCCCAGCGTGGTACGACAACACTCAGACAAGGTGGGTTTAGATTCTCGTTGATCGTAGCAATAGCAGCAACTCATGTTCTTGGTAATGGTTCTGTAATGAATGTAGTGGTCTAACGGTTTACCAGCAATGATAGTACATCGTGGGCCAAGAGAGGGTGTTTTTGTTCGTTTCACTTTACAAAGACTAATGAAAATGGTCCGAAAATGTACTAAATAGTTGTTCAAAATATTTTGAAAGTTGATTGTTGATTATGTCAAAGAAGCTGGCATTGTTGCCGTTTACAACTGTTTCTTAGTGTAAAGAGCCATCAATAGGCTTTTGGCGACAACAGGGTTGCCTTTCGATAGTAAGAAAACGAGTTCTGAAACAGAACGTTTATCAGAACATCATGTGTTGCGTAATTCGATGCGTAGATGCCGATTTTGGGAGAGAGACTTTTTGCGGACATTATTAAGGATGAGTTGCAGGAGGCAGTAGTGGTGATGAAAGCAGGAGAAACCGCTACTTTGGACGGTGTTGCGACCGAGTGCCTGAAGTGGGGTGGAGTAATGATAGTTGAATGACTGGTGAGGCCACTAATTTTGTTTTGTGTTGGGCGTGGTGACGATTGAGTTGCAAAGTGCTTGCATTGTTCCGCTGTATAAGGGGGAAGCAGACAAATATGATGTTGCAGATCGAGAGGTATCAGTTTGATTAGTGGCATTACGGATGGTGCGATTGGCGAGGCACAATGTGCCTTCAGGAGTGGTAGAGGGTGTACCGATCAGATTTGTTTGCAGTGAGACAAGTCTGTGAGAAGTAGCTACCTTGCAAAGGGAAAGGAGGTATTGGACCTTCATGGATTTGGAAAAAGCCTACGATAAGGTAGACAGGGAGAAATGTTGAGGGTGCTGCGTTTGAATGGAGGGGAATTTGTGAATGGGTTTTGAGTTTCTAAGATGGCAGGAGAGCTAGTGTCGGAGTTAGGAGCAGGGTGAGTGCTTGATTCGCACCGAAAGTGGAACTGACAAGGTTGCGTTTTATCTTCCTGACCGTTCAATCTTACCATGAAGGAGCGGTTTAGGGAGGTGAACGCGAGTGTAATTGGTCAAGGTTTAGAGCTGTTGACTGATGAGTCGGTTCCTGTTTGCGGATGATGCGGCACTGGTAGCAGATATGGAGAAGTTGTGTAAGCCCTTGTCGGGAGTTTGGCTGATTGTGTAAGAGGATAAAGCTGCGAGGTAAACGTGTGTTAAGTAAAGTAATGCGAGTTCGAGGAATGTCTGTGCGAGAAGAATTAGTGTGCTAAATCGACTGTAAGACGTTGGATATGGAAGCAACGAGAGGGCTGTATGAGGGAGTAGTTGCCCCAACTGTGCTCAACAGGTCTGAGGCTGAAATTTGGAGGGCTAGAGTAGAAGAAAGAAGAAGGATGAAGGTTGTCGAGGTGAAATGTTTGAGTGCCATGACTGAAGTGACACTGCAAGATTAAACCAATAACGACGTTGTTCGAAATGCATCAAGGATGGTGAGGAAGATAGTTGACAGAGTAGATAGATTCACGTGTCCCCAGAAGCTTCGGTTACATGGGGAGGTTGGGTGGAGAGTTTGGTGAAAAGGGTGATGAAAGCGGAGGTGAGTGGACGTTGGCCTAAAAGTAGACCGAAGTTTGCGTGGATGGATGGCGTGAAACAGGCGTTAGGAAGGAGAGATCTAAGTGTGGAGGTAGCTAGAGATCGTGCAATGAATAGGCGTTAGTGGAGAGGGGTTGTGTATGGATGAGTTTCGACGCTGCCACGATGGACTTTCCCGCTCTTGGCATCTCGGTAAAAACCTGATTGTCGTAGGTATGGGTGGGTCCAGTTTCTAGGACGCTGCCGGGGTAAACCAGTTAACATCGGATCCTGCTGCTAACGCTGATCTCGGACTTCATTCCCGTCTCGAAATGGGTGTTACGGGGCCTCCTGCTCGAACTCTTCATCTCCCAAGGGCTACGTTTGTTTGCGTGTGAGTGTATGAGAGGAGTGTGATTTGCTCCTTACCGTTGGCTACCCCCTTTTCTGGGGGATGAAGACTAGTGTCTGCATCTGTATGTTTGTATCTGTATTCCGACTTCTGCATGTGTCTTATCTTAGGTGCTGTCGCTGCTCAACATCGGTAACCCGAGACAGCTGCAGCAGCTAGCGCTTGTGGGCCCAAAAACGGCGATGGTGATCGTCATGCACAGGTCAGTGGAGGTGAACATGGAGGTTCTGCTCCATATTTTGCTTTCAAGTTTCCGCGTGATAATGTTCATTGTCAAATGGTAGCGTATGTGTTCAGCACTGGACAATCATATGATGTATGTGTTTTCCCTAGCTAATATTCCCCGAGTCACGTCGGTACTCGCCCTAGGCTATCTGCAGAGCAAGGCCTGACTCTGTTTTTCACGTCACGAAGGTTTTATGGAATGAGTATATCTGTGGGTTAATTTGATTGTAAATTGAAAACTATATGCAATTAACTACGATTTTTTTGCTTCGTACCATCTTTGTAACGTCACAAATCCATACGCATGCCTTGTATTGTAGATGGCCTTGGTCCGCCCCACTTGAGATGCAGGTCTGTCTTAAGGTGCGTGACGCGACCACGTAATTATTTAGTATTTTTATTCGTTCGTTATGCTTGTTACTGCCTTTGACTAAAATTACAAGACCAATAAACATTGGGAAGCATCCTTGAAATATTCAGGTTTTGAGAAGTCATCTACTAGCATATCACTAAAGCTGGAAATGGCAATGGAATAGAGTCGATCTGTGTTTGCCATCTTATTTGTATTCAGACATTGTTGCCATTGTCTCACTTTTATGTCCGTGATCCTTCTGACACAAAAAAGGCTATTGTCGTTGCTTGAGTCCGTCCGTCTGTCATACTTTCATGCCTACATTCAGAAGGCTAAGATTGAGTGATGAGGCTTTCTATTGTGGGGTGTCAATGTTCTTCATGGGTTTCACAGGAGGTACAGGAACTCCTATTGTGCTGATGCTATGTTCTCCCAATTCCAACGGGGAGGAGTTGGCAACCCCTCAAGAGCGTTAGATACCCAGTTTCTGACACCAAAGAACACAAACTTCTCCTAAACACTCTCACCGCCAGATAACCCGACCCAAATTATTATGGTCGAAGTGGTGAATTCTCTGAACAGTCTGACAGGCTTTCCCAAGCTGGCAACTGAAGGCTGCTCAGCAGCCACCTGTGCAAACAAAGAGCATCGCGCCTAAGTAGAGGACTGTCTTGAAACTAGTCCACCAACTGAACGAACTGATTGAAAGAATGGCAGTCTAAAAACTCACGACCTGTGCGGGTGATGCCACCTCTAATCCCAATGGTAGCCTCACTGATCCCCCCCCCCCAGCACAAAACCATCGCAACCGATCACCAAAGACTACATCAAAAAAGGAACGGTTCTTCCGATTGGATGATCACAGCCTGTTCAACAACAGTCCAATTTTTTTCGAATTCTTGAAAATCACTTTCGTTGCCAAGGATAGACAGTACATTTGTCCCTACACTCAACGAGAAGAACTGGGCTCTATTACTGGCCGTCCAGTCTTCATCACCACTAGCGGCAACGAAAGCTTTACCTTGAAGTAGACACACTACTTCAACGCGATACTATATTCCCCGAGACCAGCATGTGCCAAAAGTCGTGCACAATTATACCATAGACAACCTACTCCTTGAGTTCAGGCTCGATAAACTGACGAGTTCATCACCGGATTTGCTCTATACGAGGATTGTAGACGAAGTAAAAGTCGTAGAATTCATAACATCAAAAAAAAAACTCTACGGCTCTCATGCTAAATTTCAACTGCTTTACCGCACCAAAATACTCGACATAAATTTTCTTGACACTTAAACCAAGGTCACTCTTTTTGCCAGACGTCCGATGCAGTGTTTTGATAGCCAGAAATACCGACACACAAGGAAAGATTGTCATGGAAGACTAAGATGCTCACACTGCTCCCTAGACGACCATGACAGACGTGATGATGCCTTGTCATGCCCATCTGAAGAAAGCCACTGCTTTACTGCAGTGAAAACTGCTACACCACTGTACACAAAGGTGCCTCCCCCTCCCAAGACAAAAAAAAAAGAAATTCTTTAATTCCTCGAATACTACAAGTTCGGTTGACGAAAGACTAGAAGCCATAGCTAGCCTCGATGCATTTCTCCAGGCTGACGCACCCACTCTGGAAAAAAGGTCAGCTTTAATTTTTACCCACTTCTTCATAACGCTCATAGATAGCGACGCAAACAAATCTGCTCGCTCAACACATTCCTTTATTATAATGAACTCACCTGTACAACAACTAGAAACTTGAACAAAATGACGCTCTACAAAAAATTAACATCATAAACTCAAAATAATTGTTGAACTACATCTGTTCTTCAGCGCCACCAAACGAATTGCTTTCCCGCCCTTGCCATCCCGCTGTCGGGATGGTCGTGGGTGGGGGGGCCCGGCCATTATGACGCGGCGGGGGTAAACCAGTGAAAACTGTCGGGCCCTGCTGCTGACGACGGTTCCTCGGTGCATTCGGGACCCAGAGTGTAAGTTGAGGGGCTACCGGCCGGACCCTTTAGCACAAAAGGGCTAAGTTGTGTGAGTGTGAGCGTGTGAGGGTGTGAGGTGCGCCTTGCTGTCGGCCACCCTCCTTTCTGGGGGATGCGGCCTAGTGTCTGTATCTGTTTCTGTATCAATACACTCACTCAGGTCAGTCCAGAATTGTTCCCTCTCCTCTTCACTCCTCTCGCTGCCAGGTCCGTGAGCACTCACAAATGCCCATCTTTCTACGCCTAACTTAACTTTCACACATATCAATCTTGAGGGCACCTCCTTCCATTCGGTAGCGCTACTAGCCAACCAATCACTCAATATCAAGACCACACCTTCTCGTGCTCTACCTTCCTCCACACCAGACTTTCTTTCACTTACCACACCAAACTCACATTCGCCCTTACCCTTCAACTTCGTCTCATTCAGCGCCAACACATCTAACTTCCTCCTCACAAACATCTCACCAATCTCCCTCCTATTTACACCATTCGTACTACAGCCACGCACATTCAGCGACCAACAATAGGGTTCGGAGAGGCGTGTGCCTCTCCTACCCTCGCTCGTCTTGCCGTTTTCGAGAAAAGATTTTACGAAGAACGGGATTCCCAGCTCCTTCACTCCACCCCGTTTAGTCGCCTTTAACGACACGCTGGGGGTTGCGGTAGCACGATTCTACTACCGGCTACGGGGCGCCCCTTCAGTCGCCTTCTACGACACGCGGTGGATACGGTAGCAAGATTCTAAAGCCCCGGCTACAAGGCAAAATCTTGAAAATAATTTTGAGTAATTCAGTCATGACATTCATGAGGCATCCTAAAAACGTATCAAATATTCATTTATTTCAAAATTATTTTATAGGTTTTGATTGACTAAAGTAAAATTTTCTTTCGTTAAAAACCGTCACAGCCCATGAATACAAAAAATCTTAAACCAAGCACTCCACCGTAGTGGAGTGCTTGGGGGAAAAATAATTACAAAAGATCTTTTTGAATTCCACAGCCCGTAATTTTAACCCTGTGTAACTTCCATACAGTTCTGAAGAACCGCATTTGCTAGACAAATCGAATGTTATGTCTTATTTGCGTGCGCCAATAGTTGGTTAGTTATTAGGGAAAAAACATGTATGGCTATATGGTCCTGCGAGGGTTAATGTCTCTTAAAGTCACTTTTCAGCAGCACAGTTGAGTGATGAGATATCTGTATAATGATTAAATATCAGCACTCTAAATCTGTCGAATCATGACATTTTAATATCAGTGAATATTTAATGAAGATGAAAGCATCATTTTGCTTACCATGAACCCTTCTGATATATACATATATATATATATGTATATATATATATGTATATATATGTATATATATATGTATATATATGTATATATGTGTATATATGTGTATATATGTATGTATG
Source organism: Gammarus roeselii (assembly GCA_016164225.1). NCBI lineage: Eukaryota > Metazoa > Arthropoda > Malacostraca > Amphipoda > Gammaridae > Gammarus > Gammarus roeselii. The sequence goes on from SDVV010021935.1 coordinate 12,846, forward strand.
TATGTATGTATATATGTATATATATATGTATATATATATGTATATATGTATGTATATATGTATATATGTATTTATATATCAATGTATATATCTATGTATATGTATATATATATATATATATATATATCTATATATGTAGATATATATACTTATCTATATATATATCTATATGTATCTATATATATATCTATA
>SDVV010021936.1:0-13037 GCA_016164225.1 Gammarus roeselii
GGTTCATTAGAACGGAGCCAATACGAAGGCCGAACTCACCCTGTAGATGGCTGTATGGTTCATTAGAACGGAGCCAATACGAAGGCCGAACTCACCTTGTAGATGGCTGTATGGTTCATTAGAACGGAGTCAATACGAAGACCGAGCTCACCCTGTAAATGGCTGTATGGTTCATTAGAACAGAGCCAATACGAAGACCGAGCTCACCCTGTAGAGGGCTGTATGGTTCATTAGAACAGAGCCAATACGAAGACCGAGCTCACCCTGTAGAGGGCTGTATGGGTTTTAATAGATCGCTTCCTTTTATTAATTATTCTTTTTTAAAGGGTGATGAAGGCGGAGGCGAGTGGTCGCAGGCTTAGAGGTAGACCGAAGTTTGGGTGGATTGATGGTGTGAAGAAGGCGTTAGGAAGGAGAGACATGAAAGTGGAGGTGACGAGAGAGCGTGCAATGAACAGGCGGGAATGGCATTACGTTGTCGGAATGGTCTTGGGTGGGGGCGGCCATCATGATGCGGCACTGCTGCTGACAACGGATCCTCGGCCCGCACTCATGACCCAGAGTGTGTGTTGCGGAGTTACCGGCCGGACCATTAAGCGCAAAAGGGCTAAGTTGTGTGAGTGAGCGTATAAGGGTGTGAGGTGCGCCTTGCCGTCAGCCACTCCCCTTACTGGGGGATTCAGCCTTGTGTCTGGGTCTGCATACTCGGTTTTATAATTAGGTTTTGATTTCACCGACAGAAGTTGAGAACATGTGTGTAGGGATTCAAGATTTGCCGACATTTTCAATTAGAACTGCTTTATAATGAAACAAAACCATTGAAATGTGTAGCCATCACAGATGTAACAATATAAAATTTCCGTTTGTATACGCGACTCGTAACCGTTCTTTAGGGGTTCAGCTAATTACAATGCATCATGAACTCAGCAGCTGCAGGTAGTAGGGATAGCTTCGGTTGTCGTGGGCAGCAAGACTAGACACAGGGAAGACCATCTACCGGCTACCAGTGTAACTGCAGGAAGCCGCACCATCAGGTGAAGCGACGCATCTCGAACGCATTATTGGCGAGTTCGCGTGGTTTCTTCACGTGCGTCTACGCAGGCTGACTCCCCTGTGCTATTCTCTTTGCGCGTAAAAGGTAAGTCTGGGTTCATTTATGTAGTTCACAGTGTTTGTTTATTACAGAAATGGTGGCTCGATTGATAATGTATGCGATTGAGATGACGTCACTCAGCCCACACCCGCGATCATGGGAGTATCCAAATGCACACCGACTGTATATTTTCAATTGGAAGCTAAGCAGATCTTAAGATTACCTGAATAGCAAATAAGTAATTCTTTGTATTATGGTTGCATGGAATTATGGGGTGATCTTCAGTTCAACATGTGATACGAGGATAAGGCACAGAGGCGGAACCTGTTCTGGTGGAGGTAAATTATTTCCCATACAGCGTTCACCAGCTTTCAGTCGGGAGCTAAAAGCTGGCGCTATCTGAAAAGATGGTGCATGGCGAACGCACCTATAGGATCCAATACAAGACCAAACTCTCAATACCAGCCAACAGTGCATGGCAAAAGCACATATAGGACCCAATACAACAGACCAAACTCTCAATACCAGCCAACAGTGCATGGCAAACGCACCTATAGGACCCAATACAACAGACCAAAGTCTCGTCGAACTTTTACCAGTCCTTCACACCTTCGGACCTCAGGAAATAGAGGTGGGGGGAAGGCGTCCCCGCTGACTTCCCTTGGCTACGACCCTGTAGACTTTTATACCATGAAGAAAGAGATGACTTACAAATTGGAGCAACTTCCAATTGAAAAATTAGCCGGTTGTGGATTTGTTTTGAGCTTTATTTCCACCGGAGCCTGAACGTCAGTCATAATAGGCTCCCCCGTAGGGGTCGGCTATGGAGCAACCAACCCAGTTTTTTTGGTAGGTACGCGAAATGTAAAATGAGGTTTGAAGCCCGGTTCCTTACAAAAGTGAAAGCACAATATCTACAATTGAATATCATAGATTTATTAGATTTATCAAGGGTTAGAAGTCCACAAAACTTCTATGAACACTGGAGAACAAATGAAAAATTGGGATGTTTCCTTAAACTTCTTATTCGGTGGGCAACAAAACTGAACAAAAGTCTGTAACATTAAACCTAGTAGCGATTAAACGGTATCGACGTTTATCCTCAAATTGTCAAGCCCGGGGGGGGGGGGCAACAGGGGGACAGCATAGCGATTTTCGACAACTCATTTCTTAGCAATAAATACATTCAGCGATCACGAATCATTTAAACCATGCACGTATATTATCGGAAGCAGAAATGATAAAAACATTATTCAGCATAGTGCGCTGACCGCAAACATCTAATAACTTAGTTTATTAAGGAAACATGTTCATGACCAACGTCGTGACACTCCACAGAATTAGACTGGATTCAGGGACAGATCTGAACGAAACTCTGGCGTGGGCCTCAGTAAGCTCTTCCGTAGCGGTTGTAGCGTGTGTACGATTGTCAGTTATTGAATGCATCACATTCGTGACACCTTCTCATTGGTTTAGGAGGAAATTCTAAGCGGCCTTCACAATCACACGGGCGGAGCTCTTGTGTTGAACAGAGCCTCGACCATTCTGGATTTCCAAGAAGATGCAGGGGTTATCTATCTGCAATATATACTCAGGTGGAATAATTGTCCCTGCCGCACAATATATTGCTTAACTCACGTCATCATGTAAATTGAAGTGTTCCTTTCTTGATTATAAAACATTCGTAGTGCAATGAAGCGATGGATTATTAGAGATTCCTGCATTTAAATGGTCGGCGAACTTTCCGCGTACCCTGTACGCTGGAACGTACCTAACCACATAGCCTACGTTTCAATATACTACTCCTAACCGGGATATTTTTACAGGTTGATGTGGTCTATATTATAACACGCTAATGTAGCCACGTCTGTTCGTCGCTTGTCACTACGTTGGGAGGAATGGCGGGCTACCCTCGGCCAGCAGATAGTTTTTCCTAGCCAAAGGTATCACCGCAGCCAAGTAACTGGACAGTTTTTGCGCAAATTTGTAGTTGGCCAATCGTACTGAATGTTTTATTGGGCAAAAGTAGTAAAGCTTGGTTCAAAATTGAGCTACATTGAGGAGTTAACTTCAAAATTGCTCAAATTCCTAGTTTCTTCAATACATTCTATATGATATAGAATTGCCAGAGTCGAAAAGTCGATACTTAATTTTCGCATGTTGAAATAATAGCCGCATTTAGAATACGGCAACTGGGTGCAGATGAGCCGATTGCTTACTTCTATAGGGAGAATTGAATTTATAGCGAAAAGGATGAACTACATAAATTGTCCTGGCACATTGAATAAATTCATCCGACTCGCATCGCCCTCTGAGTGACGGATACCGCAATTCCCTCTCATGGGTTAACAGATAAGAGCCAATAAATACAGGGTTTAGTATTTCTGAGTATAGAGAAAATTAATGTTTATTCAAACAGTAATTTGTAGGTACGTTCGGGATGACGGCTAAGAGCCGGGGCCAGCTGTTGCTGGGGGTATAAGCAGCTTCGTAGATGAGACGCGGCTAACATTACCGAGGGACAGCGCGTCACCAGCTGCTCGTGGGGTGTAGAAGCAGCAGCAGCAGCAGCTATCTCATAATTGTGTACTACTTCAGTTACCCCACGGGCAGTTGGTGCACGCTTTTTTTGCTGTATCTGGAATACGAAACGATTCTTAACTTCCAACACCAGCTGGTCAAGGCGCTGCGATTTCTTCTGCTACGCACAAAATTGATTACCTAAATATGTATGCACCACTTCCGGGAGTTTACTCTGTAATCACGATCCATTGAATGCACACATATAGAAAATAATAGCAAGGGCGCGCATACACAAACATGTGATCAGAAGTTTTGACTTACTAAATAGCTTGTTATGATATAGCTACGGACTGGGAACAGATTCATTTAAGAGGGAATGTGGAGAATTCATTTCAATGAGGTAGCTACTCTATAGAAGCTGTTGAAACTTGAGGGGGCGAGACGAATGCAAATAAACGCGTAAATTCTTTATTGAATAAAAGTTTTGAAATAAAATCTAAATTAGAACGTAAGAAATAGAATCATACATTTTCCAATAACATTTAAAAGGCGCATTTCAATTTAGATAACCTAAACTTTGTAAAGGGAGATACGTTATTTTACGCCTATTAAGACACGTAATGTTGTTGTTAAAACTTTTCAGGTTGTGATAATCGGGTATATCAAGGTTGGAATGAACAAACATTGTTTTTGGAATATTCTTTTTGTATAAAGAGAAGTAACAAGTCAACAGGTAAACTCAATAGAGCACTGATATAATATTGATTGTCATAACGGACACACTGTAACAAAAGTATAAATGAACAGCAAAAAGAAAGGTATTAGGTGTAAGACGAGCGTAGGGTAGAGTAGAAGGCCTACACCCGAAGGCTTCAGCAGCTGGAGAGTGTCCCAGCTCTGCCCGATGGATGTAGCTGATGGCAAGAGTCTGTGCTCTGTTTTAACATCAGGTCTACGCCCTGAATAATATGGGAGGGCCTCGAGTATGTGTATGAAGTAATCCTCCAATAAGGGAACAATTCACATTTTTGGACCATCTAAAGAGGCGGGGCGTTCTAATACCCAGACCTAATTGGTACACTACAATTGAGTCCGTTAACTAAATTACAGGCTCCTCCCATCTATTGTTTACCATATATGATACCCCTGAGCTAAACAGTGTTATTGGATCTAGTCCCTACAATTACTGACACACGGAGTTTTACAAGGTGTGCAAATGGCCCTCAACTCGTCAATGTCTCCTACGTTACATGATCCGCGAAGGGACCACCTGTTTCTTTTAAACAAACATCGGAGGGGAATTAAAAATATGCAAGGCAAGGGATTTCTTCATGTAACTTAAGCTAGGGGTTAACAGGCCTAAGGCCTACACTGTTTCTAGAACACACACTACGCACCTCTCTATGGTAATGTTCGGTTAGCCAAGTTTTATAAAATATGTATCAGCGGAGGCCGATCATAACAATATTCTTTCAAAATCTCAATGTTAATGTTGCGTGCATGCTGGGCAAGCTTTAACACTGGACGAGGAACCCGGTGGAAGGAAGTTATTTTGGGCAAAACTCGTACGTAACTGGATTTTGAAAAAATCTGCGTTGCATTGTGTTATTGCACAAGAGCTCATAAAAGATGTATTGCATGCCATGCCAACTTGCTAACAGTACGAGGAGTTTCATTGTTGTCTGAGTGTTACAACGGACGGTCACAGTGACGGACATACACTTTTGGGGAACCAGGGCTCGAAATCCTTCCTGATGATACAAGACACTCCTAATTCTGGAGAAAACAAGGAACTGCGCAGCACAATAAGTCTCCGCTGGGGTTGTGATGTATTATTATACGGTCTATTCCAATTACTTGCGGCGCTTATCGATAGAAAAAATCGCATCGTCATACAACCTTGACGTTTTCAACGTCGTTCAATGATATGTACAGATTAAGTGATAACTCAGGCCGTTACAAATAATAGGAGCTTATTTATGGTTCAAAAGTTTAGAAAAAAATATTTCATAAACTGCAGAAAAACGAGGTGAACCCGTCCATAGAATTAAACCAAGCATAATACACTTAAATTTCAGATAATTTTATTTTTCAGTAACACTTGGAGAGATGTCGTTCAAATTCTGCTGACGCGACTTTGGCTTGGCGCGAGGTGCGGGTGACTGCGCCTCATACCTCGCGCAGACTGAGGCAGCTTCCTTAACCCGCTCCAGTGGCGGAAAGTGATAGCACCCTCATTAGCAGCATCTCGAAGAAGCGGTGACGGGACTTATCCCGTTGTGTCGCCCCTGCCCCGCCCTCGCAGAACAGACGTGCGTCACACAGGACGGCAGAAAAAGTTCAGTTCCGTAATGGGTGCTAACAGAGCAAGGGATGGGCTATTTTGGGAGCTACGCGTGCGGCTACACTGGCCCCAGACACCTGCAAATACGGGCATTGGAAGAGGGACTGTGGGGGACTATCCTGGCCACAAAGCAAAGGCCAACAAGGATGAAAGTTAAGGGTGACAACACAGTTCTGCGACATCCGGCCAACAGACGCTAATGCCAATCCTGATTTCACTTGTAGTTTGAGAGGTGGACTGAAGGCTATTCAGGGCACGTATACAGTCACATATGCTTGGGAGGTAGACTGAAGGCTATTCAGGGCACGTATACCGTCGCAGATGTTTGAGAAGTAGACTAAAGGCTATTCAGGGCACATATACCGTCACAGATGTTTGGGAGGTAGACTGAAGGCTATCCAGGGCACGTATACCGTCACAGATGTTTGGGAGGTAGACTGAAGGCTATCCAGGGCACGTATACCGTCACAGATGTTTGGGAGGTAGACTGAAGGCTATTCAGGGCACGTATACCGTCACATATGTTTGGGAGGTAGACTGAAGGCTATTCAGGGCACGTATACCGTCACATATGTTTGGGAGGTAGACTGAAGGCTATTCGGGCCACGTATGCAGTCACAGGTGTCAAGGGAGGAAAATTGAAAGCATCAGAGCGGTAGCGAAAATATAATTACGACCGATACCGTCGCTCTATTTCAAGCTGATACCGGAACTCTAAAGAAGTCGATAACGAAACTCTAAAGAAGTCGATAACGAAACTCTAAAGAAGTCGATACCAATACTCTAAAGAAGCCGATACCGATACTCTAAAGAAACCAATACCGATACTCTAAAAAAGCCGATACCAGTACTCTAAAGAAGTCGATACCAATACTTTAAAGAAACCAATACCAATACTCTAAAGAAGACAATACCAATACTCTAAAGAAGACAATACCAATACTCTAAAGAAGACAATACCAATACTCTAAAGAAGCCGATACCAATACTCTTAAGAAGCCTATACCAACTTCAAAGAAGAAGATACCAATACTCTAAAGACGCCGATAGCAATACTCTAAAGAAGCCGATACCAATACTCTAAAAAAACGCTACCAATACTCTAAAGAAGCCGATACCAATACTCTAACGAAGCCGGTACCAATACTCTAATGAAGCCGATACCAATACTCTAAAGAAGCTGATACCAATCTCCCGAGACTTCTACACTTATATAATGAAAGAATCATAAAGTATTTGTACGATGACATACATACCAAAAATATACATCACTATTATTAGTCATAATGTTTGAATAGGTAATGAGCTTAATGGCCTATTTACCGACTAATGTTTTTATATAGAAAGTGAGTGCGCGCGGGCGGGTTATTAGCGTGCGCGTGTGCGCTTGGGCGGGTCATTAGCGTGCGCGTGTGCGCGCGGGCGGGTCATTAGCGTGCGCGTGTGCGCGCGGGCGGGTCATTAGCCTACGCGTGTGCGCGCGGGCGGGTCATTAGCCTGCGCGTGTGCGCGCGGGCGGGTCATTAGCATGCGCGCGGCGGGTCATTAGCATGCGCGCGGGCGGGTCATTAGCCAGCGCGGGCGGATCATTAGCCAGCGCGGGCGGGTCATTAGCCAGCGCGTGTACGCGCGGGCGGGTCATTAGCGTGCGCGCGGGCGGGTCATTAGCGTGCGCGAGGGCGGGTCATTAGTGTGCGCGCGGGCGGGTCATTAGCATGCGCGTGGAGTTCGTGGAAAGGCAGCCCTTGCAACCAATTAACCTAGCATTCTTGGTAACAACTTAATTTCATTAGTCAAGAGTCGTGCAACGGGAAGGTGGTAAATGTGGCTAAATGCTCATGTTAATATGCATTATATACAATGGCAAAAAATGATTACAAAGAAACATCACATACGTAGAACATTATTTGTCAAATTAATATTAATTTGAAATAATGCATTTAGGGGGACCATGAATTAGAATTAGGCCCAATGAGTGAATGACTAGTGCTGTCAATAATGGCGTCTTGAATTTATTTATTGATTGCCATCCGCCACATGCAGAGCCCTCATCGTGCACGCTACCTGAACGGTTGGTAGAGCGACTCGATCCGTAACTGGCCATTCAAGGACATAACAAAAACAACTATTTTCTGTTCAATGCTCATCAATGAAAAGTAGCCTGCCACCAAAGGTACTGCAAATAGCATGCAACCGCTGACGAGATGAACTAGACGAGCTCTACGGGTGCATGTGTGGTGCGGCTCCCATGGCTGGCAGGGAGGCGTTTGACGAGAAGAACTAGACGAGCTCTACGGGTGCATGTGTGGTGCGGCTCCCATGGCTGGCAGGGAGGCGTTTGACGAGAAGAAACTAGACGAGCTCTACGGGTGCATGTGTGGTGCGGCTCCCATGGCTGGCAGGGAGGCGTTTGACGAGATGAACTAGTCGAGCTCTACGGGTGCATGTGTGGTGCGGCTCCCATGGCTGGCAGGGAGGCGTTTGGAATAGAAGAAACACGCACAATCCACAGGGTAGCCGGTTTGAACAGATATTTGTGGAGGACTCACACGAGACTAGCAAAGTAGCTCATGTGCAACGGTGAGATGCTGGACAACCTCGAAGAAGCCTCCAATACAATAGAAATAATAGAATGGATAATGCCTGAACTACTGTTCAAGACTAAAAGATGATTTGCCTGCAGCTAGTTTGTCTGAAAATGATTATTAATTGACGGATGATTCATACCTGAAATGAGATGAGAAATCATAGGCCGAAAGATAGCTGGTTCTCAATAAGTAAAGGGTATGACAGGGCAGGGGAATATTGCAGATATGTGGTCCGCCGATCATTTCAAGGGTGTAATTGTAGGGATTATTCTATAATACTACTTGACCATTTTCTGACAAACTGTAGTGGGAGAGTCAGCCAATCTATTAAATAGTGATTAATCGCATAGTTTGTCACAGTACTACTAAGGTTAAAATTAGACAAACTTCGTCAAAGCCTGTGAAGGAGGCAAGTCCTACCTACAAATGCGAACAAAATAATATATGTAGTCCGAGGCGTAGCAATGAATATAAGTATCCATGGGAGAGCGGTTGCTATTTATCCAGCATCTACAAGAAACAGCGGCCTCCCAGCACACATGTGAGTTTTTCCTTTTATCATGCCCAACCCATGATTTACCCAAATTAATTCACTAACAGCCTAACTACTCAATAAACCAAACATTACATTACCATGATGCAATAGTTTATTTTAACAGAATCTTATTTTACAATTTTATGTTGATTAAGATTTTTTCAACAATATTACAATACTATGATAGGCCATCCAAACAGGACAAGAAAGAAAGATGGGGGAGGAGCAGTGTCAAGACAGAGTCAGGCAAAATACTGGGATGCTCAGCTGATCCCTACCACACCCTGGCTGGATAGGTCTTACACGTATACACGTGTAAACAATATTACTTCAAATGGAGGGATATAATTTTCACAAAATGGAGGCAATATAGACGTGAAACATCTTGGGAGCAACAGAGCAGTTGTTGGCTAATTCCTGTTCATAAAAACACTGCCTGAGACATGAAAACTCAAAATTGAGCCTAATAAATTTCCCCAAGGACACCAACACCTCTCCTTGAAAACCAACACCTCCCCAAGCCTGAGATCTACTGATCATCAGCTACCTTGGAGGGCCCCACAACTAGCTGAGTTGAGTGGGAACAAACCTGTCAACAATGGAATGGGTAACTGACAAACAAATTATAATTCTCCTCCACAGTGAGAAACAGGAAATTGTAATGCCAGTCAACATCTGTCAAATCCTCTCTCATACTCTTATAATCTCCACAACATCCATAATTTATTCTTCCTCAATTCACCTTCCAAAATATTTGTAGGTCAATAGCAACTGGTTCTCATATGGTCTTTCCATGAACCACACTGACAAGATGACAAAATATTAAGCTCTCAAGATACTGTCAACTGGGATACAACTATTCTTTCCATTGATTTGCAGCATGCCGATGTCAAGCTTACAGGTCTGTAATTCAGAGGATCAGTGGGGCCTAGCCTTGAATATTAGAACAACTAGCAATTCACTCCAACTTCAGGGACAGTTCCTGCCATAATGAGATTTAAATATTAAACAAAGAAGAAGGGAGAGCTCATCTGCACACAAGGATGAAAGACATCTGGATCCATGCTGGAACTGAAATCAAAAGCCAAAAGAATATGCTACAATCCAACTCAGAGAAGTCAACATACAACAGACTTCCCACTGAAAACTGGGAAAGGGGTGGGTTAGTAGAAGCTGTGCTGCCATAGCTCCTGGAAAAGAGGCAGCAAAGACTTCACACATCCTGCCATGATCTTGTATTATTTCACCACTTGGCAAGCAGAGGAGACCAACAGCTGGGTAATCAATCTCTTTATTTTTGACATAAGCCTTGAACAGCTTACAGTTAGTTATCAGGCATATTTAGCAATTTGGACAAATACTTCTTTCATGGAGTAAATGGAAAAATTTCTATACATAGTTCCCACTCAGCCCACTAAACGTATCCGGCCTCTCAAGAGCACCACGAGAATTGCAACCCGTTTGCTCTCCTGACCTGCTTGTATGCATGCCATGTCTCCTATCTACATTAGGTAAGAGCTCATCAAGTCAACAGAAGAATGCTGGCTGCACAGCAGCAGCAGAAACAGTCACAATCCTCCTCTGATTTGAAAACAAGATTCAGTAGCTATTTTGTCACAGCAAAAAAGTGGGCTCCCATACCAACTACACAATTCCAATTGTTGAGAAACAGTGAAATTTGCAATCAATTGGCCAAATGCAACCAACCATAAATTTGGTTGCATGCAACTGTTCATGAATAAAATCACCAGTGATAATCCCTGCCTTGCCAGGGGAAAGGTTTAATAATAAGTTAATAAAGCAGGTTTTTCCAAATTGTATAAGGAGAGAGTCAATATAATCAGCTACAATTGAAAAGTCATAATCAATTAGATGCACAGCTAGAATATTTGAAATGTGCACCTAAAACAACAAAAACCCTAGGTAGGTCCTTATGCAGATACAATCAATAGTGACCCATTTCTCCCCTAATAGCACTAGTTAGCTATGTTGATGAAGGATGATGTAACAGCAGGTAGCAACCACGTCTTACTAGTTGTTAGAACATGAATACATTGCTCTTACCCTTGTTTCAAGGTAAAATCTACTTTGTTAGTGAATAGACATGAATATGACTAACTTTGTAGTATTAGTCGCTTGAAACACTGCTGGAGCTCAGCACATTAAAAAATATATATTCTTGTTGACCCAGTGGCTTCACCATCTTGATCATGAGCACAAATACCTCAACCACCAGGAGCAGCATTACAACTAGCCACAGCAACTCCGCAACCAGCGGTAGAACTACAACCACCTGCAGCAGCAACTTAACTAGCCTAACAGATTTGGTTTTCTCCTTCACTTTACTTGCTTGCCGCCTGCAAGGAGCTCATCCTGTTCTGGTGCCAAGGGAAGTGACTGGGGTCAGAAGGCTCCAGATTTAATCCAGGTTAGGCTCCTTACTTTTGCAGCTTCCCACAGCCACACCAACAGGGCATGCAAGCATGGAAAACAGTATAGCATTGCCCAGGGTGACTCTGCATGGTCAACAACCCAGGGGGACTCCACACACTCCCTTTTCAAGCAACAGAACCACAGGAACTCAAAATTTTGACTACGGCACTTGAAGTTTTTGCTGGTACTCAAAAAAATTGTGCATGCACACAGAATTGCTGAAAAGTTGCCACAGTGAAGGCATGATTTTTCAAGTCCCTGAAGATTTTGGGTTTGAAAAAAACAGTTCTGCAAACTTTGATGCTCTGGCTAGAATTTACAATTGATTGCTGTCAAATTTGGTGATAATATCATCAATATCCTTCAGTTGGTTAATCATGAAGGATTTATGAATAAAATATATTTTTGTGACCAAAAACTTATAGCGTCGACCGGGGCAACAGGGGGTGACTCCCTGCACCCCCCTTTTGGTCACCAGGACGTCGAAAATGTTTGACTATGGGGCTTGAATGAGCAGGACTTAGTAAGAATCCGCTATTTGTAGAAATTTGATAGGCGCACAGAATTTATGGAAAATGACCAAAGTGAAGGTGCGTTTTTCAGGTCCCTGATAATTTTGGTTCGGAAAAATCAAAGTTTTGCAAACTTTGATGCTGTGTCTAGAGTTCTCATTAGATTAGAGCCAAATTTAGTGGTGATACACAGAACATGTTGTAGTTTGATGCGTAAGAAGGATTTTGGAGGGAGTGTTTTATTTTAGATGTATACAAATATACAACTGTGGGGAGTCACCCCAGGTGAAAAAACAATTGGGGGTTATTACCTGCACCTATTTTGTTGATAAATATCTTACTTTTTCTTCAATAAAAAGTAATTAAATACAATTCTTCACACATAATGAAATCTTGAAGAAAATGACCCATAATAATGACATCACAGCTAATTATAAAATGCTTACCTAATTTAATAATGACACATGATGACAAATCTAGGCCTAAGGATTAACTTATGAACACTCAGAACGATCTTTATTTCTCATGTTTTCATATCAAGGTATCAATAACTTACCTAGCATGACTTGTATTCATGTCAATGCAATTAGTTTGCTATAGAATTGAAGAAATACATTTTTTACTAGTTTTATCTTTTTGTAAAAAGATCGTTTATTGTAATATTTGCTCATTTACTGATACTTTAGGGTCATAATTAGTTCAGGATAAGGAGACATGACTTCCAGTAACGTTAGATCACAATTATTGGAGAAAAACTTTGTTCTCCGCAGTGAAATATCAAGAAATAATTCCTTCAACAGTCATGTGTGATGACAGCAAAAGACCAGCATAAAAAAGACCTGTCAGACATTATATTTTATGTAAAATTTTATACTTAAGCAACTGATATATACTAATATAGGCATGCTCTTACTATTGGTACTCTTAAGCTTTTAATATGAATTTAAATTATTGATATATGGGGGGTGCGGGCAATCATCCTTTGCGGAAAGGGGAATTAGGGGCCGTG
>SDVV010021937.1:0-13037 GCA_016164225.1 Gammarus roeselii
TATTTATATACATATATATTTATATATATATATATATATTTATCATTTAGCATTTTAAATATTTAGCATTTTTATTATGCAAATCTGAGAAACGTTGAACGTTGACTAAAACATTTCAGGGTTTAACACCTAAGGATGTTTTCTCCTTATGAATCCTCCTTTCCCAACCCCTTCATTGTCGAGGTTTGTTCTGCATTTCACAGGCCACTTCTAGGCCGACGCGTCGTGTAATCCCGCTAGAGTAACTTAACGGACAGATGTAGTCACTCGTAGAAAATATTGTGAGGGGCCGTAAACAGACACTCAAAACTTGTGATTTGATCAGAAACGTCGCAAGGAGCGACATTGGCTCGATGTTTGCCATAAGGAGCCAATGAAAGACGTACTGGCTCAATGATTAACTCAGTGGAGCCGCGAGAAGGGACTCATGCCCTGGCTTAGGCTCAGGGGACCCGCAAAATGGAACACTGGTTCTGGGACTTGTTCATTGGGCCCACGAGTGACATAGCTAGCTGACAGAGCTTGGATTCACATCTTGCAACTTTCATTGTATGGAATTTGTATCTTGGCTTCAATGACACCTTATGAAGTTTTTAAGCTATAATAGTTTAGTTCAATTGTGTGCTGCTTTGACGAGCGCTTGTACTGAAAGTGGCCCTCTTCTTGTTTTCCGACTAATCGTTGCTGCTGGTAATAATCTAAGGATATCCGTACAGTGGCAATTGACCATGGGCATCACATCGTTGTTTGTTTTGCATTGGTACTGTTTCAACCTCAATCGATTAATTCTGCTTCCATTTCACTCACGATTCCAATTAATTTATAGATAGGTTTCAGCAGAATCGCGCTCATACGATGGCTAGCTTCTTATGCTGTTAACTGGGTTCCATATTGCAACGACCTAATAAACTCGTATCACACAATCATTTGGCAAAGGTTCCATGATACAGACGCGACTTGGAAAGTTGGCATTAAAACTTGAAGTGTCCTAACTGTTTGAGGGTTGCGCCCCCATCCACAGAGTGCTGCCTAACCCGACTACCAGTAGTGTTCACGTCAAACTGGTTGCTCAGTTTTAGATACATGCTATTATTTGTATTGATAGCGAGTAGGAATCACTCGGTTGACAATTTATGCACATATTGGCTATGCTAGAATTATGACTTCATTTGCGTTATTGTTCTCATATGATTGTAAATATTTTTCATACCACTGATACTTGCAATTTGAAATTATTATTTTATTATGTGTTTCATTTTATAAACCAATTCGAGCAGGAGCCACATCGAGGGGAATACTGATTTCCCATGCACCGGTGATGGGTTGGCGGCGAATGGGCGGAGCCTATAATTGGAGGTGTCCCAGACGACTATATTCAGTTGATCCTGGGCATCTGTCAGGGCAGAACGTGTTTGAGAACAGCCCATCTTTCGTCCTTCTATGATCATTTGAAGGGACAGACACCCCCGTGTCGACCACCTCTATTACCCCTGCCCAGTTTTTGTGTGTGTTTTGAGAATCAGTTCTGGTACCACCTCAATTGTTACAAGCGTGAGCACACAACAACAGTACTATACTGCGTGTCACCTCTATGGAACAATATAAATCCTTGTTATGTGGTTTCTGTCCTCTAATTTGATCATCTCAGTGTTTAGTCAGCTCTTGCTTAGTATTCCCTCGCCAGTGATTCCCCATATCTTTGTCGCCTGGTGAAACTCTCATGCGTCCATCCTGCATTGAAAATCGTTCTGTCTGGCTTTATCAACTCCACTGAGCATTTATTAAAGAGGATGATAACGACTGACACCGTAGATCATTGTCGGAGGCATGGAACATTAAACGTTTCAAGAAGATCTTATAAAATCATGACGTTGTTGGAAAACCGTTCAGTGAAGTTTAACCATAATAACATTTCGTATGGAAACGTTGGTATATTCATCTGCAATTAAATAAATATTTATGTCCGCACCGTTTGTTTCCCATTAGCAGTAGTTGTTATTCGGTCATGTGATAGTATCCTCAAGTCATCGAAACAACAGATCCATTGCATAGAACAATTTATTGGCTGCCGAATTGGACGTCATTTCATGTTTCATTTTACTACGAATGTCCGTCACTGACAAAACAATATTGTATTCAACATTTGTAATTGAAGGTATGTTGAAGAAGTAAATTGACAGAAGTTGACTAGCTGAGACTAGAACTATTGTATACCTGCGAAACAGGATATTTGGTCCTCTCTTGTCTGTGATACATAGATCAGTATTCTTTTGTGATTGCCAGAATGTCTGACAATGGCCTGATCAAGTCATGGCGTGTTGGAAACAAACATGTGAAATCTAAGTCACACTTTATTGTTCACACAGTCTCGGAGTCGAAGTGAATAGCCGCGACAAGGTGGAACAAAGATCTGACAGACCGCAAAAAAATGAACATGCCAGCACAACTATTCATTGCAAGAGGCATTCTTCTCCCGATTTAACATGTAGCCTACTTCTCACTTAGCCACCCCGATATTTTTTCCTGTTTCAACTCATTTTAGTTAAATTGGTCTTTTCACTTAACACCGACGACCTAATAATGAAGACAAAGAAAAAAACGGATATAAGAACTCTTACAGAACCTAATCCTAGTTTTCTAAGCAAAGTCTTCTTCGTACAAACGGGAAGTGAACGTAGGGAAAAATTCCCGTTCAACACCTCACAATATCGTCCAAGACGTAAAGAAGAAAATACAGGTTCTGCTTTTCTTTAGTGAATTGCTGAATGTGGTACGAAATCAAAATGTATACCATGGTGCCCACCGTGGTGTTGTTGGATATAGTGGGGTTGGCTCCGTGCAGACATGTTACGTTATGTTGAGTGCAGTCGAATATATTTGCTGGCTACGTTACGAGCGTATCGTTGAAACTTTCCTACTCTACTTAATCAAAGGCAAAGGAACGTGTATCTAACCTGCGGGGAAAACATATGCATTATTCTGGAGTACTCAGTTGTCTTCCGCGGGCAAACGTACGTGTTTTTATGTACTTACTACTCCATGGTACATAATTGCACCACCCTGACCCACCAGGGCTAGAAAGAAATTTTGGTATCGTACAGGAATTGGTCATGGGATCGTGCGAACAACAGAGCGAAATTGATGTTCAAACGTATCGTGACTGTGCCTAACCAGCCGACAGGTTTCATGAGGCTTCACTTTTCTCAACCGTAGAGGGAATGGAAGATTACGTCCTTCATTCAAAAAAGACTCCTCAAATAGCAGAAAATATGTACAAGGGAAAATTTACTTTTAATGTAACAATGCGAAAAATAAATTGTGAACTTTACTGCTCGCGATTAAATCAAGACAGCAGGAAACAATCCGATACAAATCGACCCGCAGTCACCACATAAAACATGACCACCATTTTCAAATTACAGGTGGATGTCGGGTGAGACTACTCTATGAAGAGGGTTTGCCGATTAGAGGTGTCCAGCTCCCAGCTGGGTAGTAAGTCTCGAAAGACACAGCACGGGAGCAATCAGCTGTCAATTCACGGTCCCATGGATCGTAAATTCTCATGCCCCTATTTCCCAAGTAGGAACGCGTTTGCCTAGGGAATTATGAAAATAGACCTAGACACCGACGCAAGTCTATGTAGCTCCGTGAAAAGGGGCCTTGTGAATTGTTCGTTCTTACAGAAAAGAAAGACCAGAATATTTTTTATTCACTCCTGAGGGAACGAATTTTCTCAGCAATAAACACCAAAGACGGCAACAATTAGCAGCTGCGATTTGTCGAGAGAAGTTAAGCTATATGAATGCAAGCAGGACTTGTACGAGTTACATACGATTATCTCGCCACAGGTAATACACCCCTGCATATTAGCATTTGCACGCAGCACGATGGAAACACAGGCTGTTGTCGATCAGAGTCTTCACATTTTTTGAAAAAAATCGAAAGTAGAAATGACGCTAAATAGCAGAGGAAATAAAAAACTATAGGCTCACGTTCCAAAATATAATCTCATGTCGTCTAGGATCGTATTTCACGTACATTCATATTGCAAAAATTACCATTTTTCCCATAAAAAAGTTAACCTCTGTATTCAGCAGAAGTGCGTCCATTTCAAATAAGAACGTCTGCATATATCATTTCGTGTGTTTCTTGTTCAACCTATCGACGTCAATTTGTTTCTGAGTTATGAGCGTTCACTTTCGATCAGTTTTCTTTGTGTCACACTCTACCATAGTTCTGTGGTAACACAATTCTAGAGACACACAAATCAAGCATTAATCAGTGTTTACTGGATACAACATTCTTCAGTCATGGTACCGCTGTACGCTTTGCCGTGCTGTACGGCTCAGTTGCTGAGTTTCGGCAGCCGCAGTACCGCTCTGTACTCATTAGTTACTGAGCTGTATTGGCCACTGTATTGCACTGTACCCCTTCGTTGCTGGGCTCTAGCGATCGCAGTACGGCGCGTAACCCCTCATTGTGATCCAACGATTGATACATATTCTTTTGTTTCTATAAAACGAAGTGCTTGCTCCCTTTGGAAAAACTCAGCAAAAATTAATTCGAGTAATTCATTTGTGAAGCGGAACAAAATAAGTTTCATAGGATCCAATAAGAGCATCGAATAACAGAAGGTCATCGATTTCAGATCATTGATTTACTAACTGGAAGCACATAAATGTACCCAGTACTCTCGTGTGGAAATATAACGACATACTGTCTTGTAGATCAAGAACTTTTAGTTATACTCTCCA
Source organism: Gammarus roeselii (assembly GCA_016164225.1). NCBI lineage: Eukaryota > Metazoa > Arthropoda > Malacostraca > Amphipoda > Gammaridae > Gammarus > Gammarus roeselii. The sequence continues at coordinate 4,755 of SDVV010021937.1, forward strand.
TTTAAATCTTCATAATAACGTACATCAATCGTCACGTCAGTTGGTTTTCCTGTTCGTTTGTCTGTTTGTGTGTCCGTGTTTCTATGAACTATCCTGAGGTCTTTGAACCATTTTGTTGTAACTTGGAGGCTGTGCCGGCGGTTCTCCTACACCTACGCTCTCATCAGCCAGTCCACAACAGCGCTAATAACATTTCTCCACCATTTTATCATAAGTCAACACCAGTCCTCCCATCATTTCAAACCAACTCGCACTTCAGTCCACTCAAGGACTCTAAATCATCAACGGCAGTCGCGCTCCCATTGCTTCAAACCAGCTCTCCCATTAGTCCGCATCCGTCTCTCCAATAGTCCACACCAGCGCTCATATTAGTTAGCACCAGCCTCTCCAATAGTCCACACCAGCGCTCCCATTAGTCCGCACTCGTCTCTCCGATATTCAACACCAGTAGTATACATAGCACGGAAACGCGGATGTGAAGGAATTAGATGGGCTTAATTAGCGGTGGGCAGCGGTAGGGCCCGATGCTGCACCCTTTGACTCAAACGGGCGTACAGCGGTTCGCGCAAAAACGCTGAGCGGGGGCCGTAGGGTAGAACTGGAGTCAGTGAGCGGACAGACGGACAGCTTTTCGGACTATTCAATAGTTGTAAGGTTATACAGTATATTTCATAAAGGTATCAGCATTTCAATGCTTGGGGTGTATTGCAACTTCGTTACATGTCCTATTGCATATATGCATTTTTAATGTTGTGTCCTCTGAATGTTTTTGGGGTAGTGACAAACATACATTTTATAGGATTTTCTTATTGACAATTACAATTACATAATAATTTACACAGTATATTAAAGGGTAAGACTCCACACATATTCTTCTTGCACGAATGTTGATTTCCGGACATGTTCATAATGAATTTATCAACCTTGATATCATTTCTACGTCGTTCGTTGTTCAAGAACCGCTCGATTATCTTTTTAACTGGTATATTTTAACATAGATAATAGGCAAGGTGTTTGCAACAAGCTCCACAGACCAACGGTCGATCATTTTGGATTAGTTTATGTAGTACAGGTTGTTTATTTGCATTGATATTATAATACGAAGCTATATTTCCTCCATATATTTTTGGATTAAACTCAAACGAATCAAGAAAGTTGTATTTGTTATCGTTCTGGAATATTAGGATCCAATGACTCATTTTATTAGGATCGCTTTCGCTGTTATCAATCATGTAGTGATTCATTTGTTGCATGGGCATTCTGTTTTCAGCAAAACACCCTATATAGGCACGTTTCAGAATTTGATCGCTCCTGGATATATGATCAATTTGATTATTATCCATGATTACTGTAGATAGTTGGGGAATACCCTCCTTGACGAATTTATTTGGATGACACAGAGTGTATAACCTACCAGGATCAAGATCTTATTCGTAGGGGGTGGATTTTCACAATTGCTCGTTTTTCTAGGTTTATGAGATCTTCAGAGGCGGTGGGTCTTGTATCTATAACAAATATACTCCTTTCTGCAGGGAAATTTTGTTTTGTGAGGAGATGAGCGCTGTTGCGCTTCCCTAGAGCCGAAGGGGTTTGATGGTATGCTTGGGCGCACTCTCTTGGAAACGAAGATATTATGTTGGTAACGCAGTTTTCGTTTACATCGACGATAACGTTTGTGATATCATTATGCTAGAAGTAATTTGGATTGCGATCATATGCTCCGTTATGTGCAGCTTGATCAATGAGAAATGGCTATATTATGTGGAACAATCCCGTTGAAGGGGGAATAAATTGAGATTGAGTTTTGACCGGTAGAGAACACGATTGTTTCGACAATAGGTTTGTCGAACATGTATTCATTCATGTCATTGTTTTTTGTGATCGCTTTATTTAGAGCAAGCAATGTTGTAGGGTATGGTACAATCTGTTTACACTATAGTTTGCATGAATCAAGTGAATAGATGTACTGTTCATTGTCATGTGTTAGAAGAACGCTACTAGGTTTGACAGCTCCAAACGTATATTTACGCTGACATTATCCAATAGATAACTATTGCTACCGGAAACATCAAAGTTTAGTGGTCCCATCATATGTATACCATGACGTACACTTTCTTGAATCCAAGTCTACTTTTCGTTTTGATTAACAAAATTCGCCGCGACGATGTTATCTGGAATAGGTGTTTGAAATGAATTAAACATCATATTCAACCCTTTATTATTTAGATCGGAGCTCTTCATGATTGTATAGGTGTTGAGATTATTTAGTAGTCCTGTATAACTGTTTCCTTTACACTGAACACCATTCAGGAATAGAGAGTGACTTTGGAACATACGATGAAAGAATCCGTCAACGAGTGTTAAATTTGCAGCGGCGGCCAATGCGCTCCCATTTTCATTTCTAACACGGATTTTCACTTCTGCAGATAACGAGCTCAAGTCGACCATTTCATTATCCGATCCTGGAATATCAAATTCTATAAAGGAATCGGCAATTAAACCATCATACAGGCTGCTATTTGTACTTAGAAAATTTCTTACAAATTTCGACTCGATACTTGATTCAATTAAATATTTCTTGTTGATGGAGGGAAACATTTCAATCACTCCCATTTCATAGTTCTCCGTAGGGGCTTCTAGCCCCGTCATATTGAGAGATGATCCACCACGCATAGAACCTTACCCGAAACTAACATTATTGGTACATGAACAGTGGTATTTATTAGTAATTAACTAATTGATGACACGACTCTATCTTTCTTCCGCGGTTCTTCTTCGATTTACGATTTTTCGTTACTTTTCCTGTGATCCTACCTCCAACCATGTCTTTCTTTACAACATTCTTGAGTATAGCAATCCCATGTTTTTTTGTTGATTTTCGCATATCTTTCTGCTCCGAGTAATGGTGTGCCATGTTTCAGCTACATATATCGGCAGCTGCAGGCAGTAATGTTTTTTCTAGAAAAGGCAATGTGCGTCTTACAAGACTGGCTATGGTTGAGAAGAATCCGCTACCCCTCTGGTACGATATTGGACTTGTGAATCTGTCAACATCATGTAAACTTCCACCACGTATTTTGACACGTTTCGCGAATAAAACATTGTATTGTTTATACAACGAATAAGCATATACCACCCTCATGATTGTTAGATACCAAATGACCTTTATACATCCAGCGTTATATTTATGAGGTTCTAGCTTCTTTTAAAATGTAACACGCATAGGCTCGAACCACCATTCTTGAACAAGATGTTACCGCCAAAACCATCTCGTAGATCGATGGAAATGGAATCAATATGACTACGCTGTATTTTTTTTTGTTTGACTTGGGCGCGTGCCAATGAATATGAGTTATTAATAGGAATAACATCAGGAATATTGACTTGCTTGTTGTCCATAAAACCGCGTGAAATTATATCGGAGTAAACGTTATGTAGCGTACATTATCGTTCGTACCTTCACCGACATTATATTTACATATCGCTCCACACATTAAATTAGCCGATCTAGCTCCGACAGAGTGCCAATTCACCATAGCTTCAGTATGTTTGTGCTGCGATATGTTTTGTAGAATAAAGGCATTGAACTATATGCATCGTGTGGCCTTATCATATTCAAACAATTTTCCTTCATCTCTAACGATTTGTTTCCTTAACAGACTGTTGTTGATATCGATTTCTAGCTCGGAGATGCAATCTTCCATTGTATTGCCTGAGATATTCTCGCTAGTAATAAACGAAGCTTTTTCATGCCCGATTCGTTCATTTTCAGCATTCAAATAGACAATTTAGATTACAATGTTGTATTGAATAACATGCCTTTTTATTTTGAACCAGTCATTATAGAATATTTCGAAAAGTCCTACGCTCCACTCTCCTTGTAGCTGTATACCTGGATAAATATTGTTACTAAAACTTGCTATGATACAAGTGGCTACTGCCCAGCGATGAGACATAGACAAAACAGTCCTCCGGTTCCTGCATCCTTCATTGGGTCCTGCGTCACACTGACAACAAACCGATTGTAGACATCAATATATACTCTTATTACTAGGTCAATCAAACAACTTCAAATATATGTTTTTTCATTTACATACAAGAAGTATTTATAGAATAAATCCTAAAGACGTGGAGGTGATTTTATGGCGAGTGTAATCGCCGAAGATGGTCTCGCCCGGATTGCATCTCTTCCATGTTAAATCTATTTCTTCATCGACATCATCGTCACCGCAGTCACATCGCTTTCTCTTTTTAGTGATGGTAGGTTTATTTTCAGTGGATTTTTTCGGGATGTCCGGGTGGTCATAGGCAAGAGTTGTGCAAGCGTCAATATAGTAGCGCTTGTTCTCAAATTTACTGAGGCAATTTTTAATTGTGCGTACAGTTTGGAGTTGACATGCTTGCGATTGAATGTTGTGTGTGGTCTCAAAGTGTGCGATGTTTTCTGGTTATGGATGTCTCTGTATTGTTCTTGCTTGATTTGGGCTTGTGTCTGGTAATTGACACCCTTAGCTGCCGATTTTGTTGCGTCGGACTCGAACAACATGCTGTAACACTTGGGTTGTAAGCAAATGATGTCACTCGGGTAGTCATCAGCTGTTTCGCTTTTTAGTAGCCCGAGCTGTCCTTTCTTGGATTCGTCGTACAAAGGATGATTTTTAGGATACATGGAGAAGTCCATGTAATCAGTCAGCGGAGCTTGTCGCATTTCCGCCTCAATGTCGGCCACGCCTTTGAACTGGATTAGCAACGAGTCAGTGTCCGAGCAGATGAGCGAGACGTGGACTGAGCTTGTCGCATTTCCGCCTCAATGTCGGCCACGCCTTTGAACTGGATTAGCAACGAGTCAGTGTCCGAGCAAATGAGCGAGACGTTGTCACCGTAGCGTGGCTCTAGTGTGTCATAGAAGAAGCTGTAGACTTTTTCTATAGCTTTTTTAAGCACGTAAAATCCAATTTGGAGTGGATGAACCATTCGGATATTTTTTTGCTTGAGGATAATTATGACTGTTTCGGGTCCGACAGCGTAGGAGTTTTTCAGTAGGGGGCTGGCAGCGTGTTTTCGGAACTCGTTGGGGGTGCACACGACCTTTGCCTCGAATCAAAAAGCAGATTGCCGTATATACTATTTGAGAAGAGTTCATACAGGGATTTTTCAGAGGAGTTCGTAGACTCCTGACGTTTCTGAATATTTTTAATGATGAACGATTTGAAGATGGGCTACTGTTTTATGCGTATTCCTCAGTCCTTGCATGAGGAGTACTTGAATAAGTTCCAGGGCCATAATGTAGTCAGTTTGAGGTAGATGACTAGCAACCAGCTTACGATCTGCTCGTTTTTCGGTTTTTGAGATGTTTCGAGCCTGCCAAGAGATTTTTTTGTGGACTACGAAACATCGTCCAAGGTGACCTCTTTGTAATGTTGCAGGAGTGGCATCTCATCTGTTTTTTTTTGCAACTTCATCGCTGACTAGGGCATCAACGCAGACAATGTACGTATACTCGCCGGAACAGTTTGTGTCTACCAAGTCAAATGCTTGAATTTCTTCTGGTCTGAGCTCGAGGATTTCACTAATGATGAGGGGCTCGCTCAAGCATCCACCATAAAGATTGTTAAAGTCCCACATTGCTGCTGATGACACTTGTAATGTAGGGTCATAGTCTTATCACCGGGGATTGTTTATCTTGGTAAGACCTTTCGTATACTTCACGAAACAGCTTCGTGTATTTTTGACAATCAAGACCAGGAGATCGATATCTTCAACCAGCGCCAGTTTCATCTTTCCTTCGTAGAGGGCGGCTTGCATTGCAAAGCCAGGGATGCTCACAAATTGGACGGGATCCAGGGTATAGTCACGTGTCATGGTCTCCCCAAACTTTTGGAAGACTTTGGCCAGCAGCAGCGTGTCGATGAGCAGGTAGATGATCATGTAGTCACGCAATGTCTTACAGTTTGCTGCATGCCACATTTCGATCATTTCAGCATAATACGCTTCCGAAATACCTTTGCCTCGAAGTTCACTGTAAAAGGCTTGTCGCGACGGGATGTCAGTTTGGTCTGGAACTTTGACACTGTAACCGACACTTGTGAGATGGAATTTGAGGGGCGGCATGTCATGACCACTATCTTTAAGATTTTATAGCAAGAATCGATGAACTTCGATGAACTTGCTCGTGGCATCGTTCAAGGAGACAGAGATGCTGAAAATTTTGTCTGATTGTTTTGGCAAAACATTAATTTTGGAGAAGTTTTTGACGACCAATCCTCGTAAAATAAATCTCATATCGTAGGCCGATGCATTGTGAGCAATACATGGCATAAACCTGAGTCTCCGTTATTCATGTCTTACAATTATCACAGAGTGCCCCAACGTAGTTGCCTGTTTTGACTTCTTTATTGGGGCCGAAGACCCCTTCCACGTAATGGTTATGATGGCGTACTCGTCATCTACCATTTTCTCCAAAAGCGTCTCCGCAGCATTCATATGTTTTGCTTTCGCTAATCTTTTTACGTCATGTTTGATGAGGACGGCGATGAGGAACAATGGTAATGCTGACATGTATTCATTAAAAGCTAGCAACATATTCTTGACAAGATGTGTTTCCATCTCTTCAAGGGGAACTGTAGTCGAATCGAATACTTTGCGCGGTAAGATTTTCCCGTCTTTGTCCTCAAGAGTATGGCTATACATGCAAAACTTGAGTATGTTGACTACATTTTTCCCCTCTTGGGTTGGCTCCAGCACCGATTCGCAGTCATAATAACAGACAACAGGGGGTTTCATTGTTGCATGCATGGCTGAGAATTGGTGTATTTCGCCTTCTTCAGGCATTTTGATGTTTTGCAAGCCTGTTGTGGACGAACACAATTTCACGTGACCTTTTTTTTGGCTTCGGTGCTTACCCTGCATGCAGAAGGGGCAACAAAAGTGTTTTCTTTATCTCATATTTCTAAATGTTCTCATAAATGTAGGGACATGATTAGCATCTAAAATTTACACTAAATGGATTGTGCTCTCCTCACTGGCCTTTAAACTGCCTCTGTATACACTAACCAGCCTATAACCTTCCTTCTCTTTTGTGAGCTGATATAGTCTAATGTGAACCTCACAATCTCTTTCTATGTTTGGTAAATCTTCTAAAACCACAGGTGTGCTCAATATATGTTTTGGAAATCTAAAATAATCGTTTATGTACGAGAGGTAAGACTGTCGTCTATCATTTGGGAGATATGTATTTTCATGCAAAGGGAAATGGGTAATAATGCTTGTCAGTACACAATTGTTACTTTTTGTCTTTATATTGATAATATGGTGCCTGTCTGGACAATTTTTTGGAACAAGGAACATAGTTTTTGAGAGTTTTGGTTCCCTTAACCCCCATTTTGTAGAATTTCAGCTCAACAGCGGTTACTGTATTGATGCTCCAGCCGCTTCCTTGATGCTCCTGTATTTCCAATTTATTTTGTAAATCTACCCCAAGATCCTCAATCAACTCAGGCAGCAAAGTTGTTTATGTTAGCTGGATCGATTTTGTGTTCAATATCCAGTCCTTGTCATCTAAACATGCATCCTCCATTGTGTTCCTCATTTTAACCCCTGCGGTGCAATGGAGTCTTTGGAATGTTCGTAATTTTGTTTCAATGTGCTTCACTAGTTCCCTGCATCCTGATGTTATCAAGGACGATATGTTAACATGTTCAGTGATTGGGATGAATGTCGATGTTACGAAATGATGGTCTAAAACACCTACAGAGGTAGGTGGGTGAACTATAGCCTCACCCGAATCATCAGTAAATGGGCCATCAGGAGACGCTACAAGGGAGGAATCAGTAGACTGTGTACCGATCTGTTCAGGAGCAGTAGACTGTACTCCGGGTAATTCCGGAGCAGTAGACTGAGCGACGAATGGATCATCAGTAGAGGGGTCAACAGGAGACATCGCCAAACCATCAGTAGACTGAGCGACGAAATCGATCAGTAGCCTGAACTCCGGGTAGTTCCGGAGCAGTCGACTGAACTCTGCGTTATTCCAGAAGTGAGGCAGACTTGCGTTGAGGGCTTGCACTTGGTTTTGCGGACATTGCGACGCTTACGTTAGGGCTTACGGATAGTACGAGGCTTGTGCTAGGGCACGGGCACTCCCTGCATCCTCCAACAATAGCGCATCCGCCATTACCATATCGTTTTGGTTCATCCTACATGAATTAAGACACTACAATGTACATTAACATATAACGGCCGCTTAAAACAATACACGAATGGCAAAAATGTCTTTAGATATAT
>SDVV010021938.1:0-13036 GCA_016164225.1 Gammarus roeselii
GATCTTAGTATCGTCTGCAAACTTGCTAATGTTTGAGAGTACGTTGCTATCGAGATCGTTAATGAATATTATAAAGAGAACTGGCCCTAACACGGATCCTTGGGGCACGCCGCTTGTAACGTTACCCCAGGAGGAGGAAGATCCGGTTAGTACAACTCGCTGCCGTCTGTCCGTAAGCCAGCATTTTATCCAGCTGTTGAGCTCGCCTCGGATACCGATGCTGTGCAACTTACTAATTAGGCGCTTGTGGGGGACTTGATCAAAGGCCTTTTGAAAGTCAAGGTAAATAATATCGATTGGAGATTTTGTGTCGAGGATTTCGATTATATTTCTGAAAAAGAGTAGCAGATTTGTAAGACAGGAACGGTTGTGTCTAAAGCCATGCTGGGAGTCTCCAATCAATTTGTTCGATTCTAGGAACTCTGTAATTTTTTCCGGTATCAAACTTTCCATCAACTTGCCAATGACTGAGGTGAGACTAATTGGACGGTAGTTGCCGGACACTTTTTGTCCCCTTTTTTAAAAATTGGGTAACATTGGCCTCTTTCTTAGAGGGGTAGGTGCCATTTGTGAGAGATTGGATGAGAATGTTTGATAAATGTTCGGCATTTTCGTTTCTAGTCTCTTGTAGAATTATAGGATGAATCTGGTCTGGACCTGGAGATTTGGTGACTTTCAATTTATCTATATATTTAATAACTACGGCGGGGGAAAAGTTCACTGTGGTGAGGGCTTCAATTTGTTTTGCCGCTACGATATCCTCAGGATTAGGAATATCCTGATTCTCTAACGTAAAAAGAGCAAAAGTATTCGTTAAGTAGAACACTCATTTTGGTGACGTCCGTTTCTAGCTCACCAACATCGTTCTCGAGAGGACCTATTACAGATTTTACGTTTTTTTTGCTCGAAATATAACTAAAAAATTGTTTCGGATTAGTTTTGGCATTTGCAGCAATTTCATTTTCATAATCTTTCTTCTTACGTTTAAGGACCCTCTTTAGATCTCGTCTGCTAATTTTATATTCATCTTTTGCTACGTAGTCATGTGGATGTCTCTGCTTAGCCGAATGCTTTGCTTTCTTTTGTGATTGGAGGCGCTGCAATTCTCCTTTCCAGTACTTGGGCTGATAGGCTGTTGTTCGCCTGTTTTTGACCGGAATATGCTCATGTTCGATATTCTTATTTAGGTTAGGAAACTTAGAGTAGTGATTGTAGCCGTTGCAGAGCCCAGTTGACCGTATCGACAAGGTAGTGTGGCTATCTAATAGCCGTCATTTCACCCACAATAGATTTAATTATTGGGAGGGAAGATGAATTGAAAGGATGTTCCCCATAATCCTTCAGTGCGGACTTGATGTGAAAATTATAATTTTTTCTGAGCTACATGAAAAGTATACGAACTTATGGTCTCAAAACTACCGAATTTGAATGGCATCAAAAAATAATTCCTCAAATTTAAAAGATGCACAATACACTATATTGATATTAGGAGAAGTATTTGGATTTTCATTCGTGTGACCATTGAATATTTAATTAAGGTCTCTAAATCTGGTATTTGTTTCCATTTTACTACGCATCGTCAACTTTCGGTGAAATGTATAGTGTACATCATTCATTGCATGCGGCAGAAAGATAAGTAATGAATAGGGGAGACAACGAAATCTCCTGATAAAAAATTCAGCTGCCCATTCGTTGTGAGGGACATTGAAGATCTCTCTTAGGGGCCGGAGAAGTGAAAGTTAGCGTCATTAACCCTGTGCGAATTTGAATTGACTTCATCGATCTCTGTTAAGTTCTCCACGTATCCACAGTCACAAAATATGAGTACTTCTGAAATATCCCACATTAACTCTTGTGATGGAAGGCGGTAAACAAAGTTAATGTGTTTCAATATATTTAAGACCGAACTCGACAGGTGCCTGTCAGGCTTTGTTTCACTCCTCTCCCGTCCCGTTCCTCGAGAAGGGTGCGCAGGACACGTCCATCTTCCCACGCACCATGGAGCAATGAGGGCAAACAAGGTAACTCCTCCAATGTTACTGTGAGCCAGGAGAGCACACATGTCGCTTCCCTCCTCCCACACCCCAGGCACCGAGGCAGGCAAGCAAGGCACGTCCCTACGTTGCCCCCAGCAACGAGGAGGGCTGGTAGGTCTCGCTCTCCTTCTTCGTTTCAGATAGCGAGAGGGGCACGCAGGGCTTGTCTTAGGACGCGGAGCGGGCACGCAGGGTTCGCTCTACTACCCACGGTGAGTAAACAGAGAAGAGGCACCCGTAGAGAAGCCCTCTTACAACGACTCATAATTGGAGGGATAAGTCAGGTCATGTCCCTACTACAACACCCAAAAAAGCAAAGAGAGCACGCACGGCATGTCCTCCTCCTGTGATCAAGGGTGCGAGGGGGCAGGTGCGTGGGGACACGCATTGCCCGTCTCTCCTCCCAAGCTGCACGCAGCAAGAAGATCACGCAGGTCAGGTGCCTCCTCCCACGCCCCAGAGAGCGAGAAGTGCTGGCCCAATTGACCTCGTATGAGCAGCATGTAGCTAAACAGAAACCACATGTTGGTTAGACTGACTGTTAAAAACGAGACGGATTGCCCTAAAATCCCTATCAGCTGTGAATGAGGAAAATGATAAAAATAATCTAACGTGTTGTGCTGCTTGCTCAATGAGAACCATGGCAGACTCTGACAGTTCAATCGCATTATAGATGTTCAATTATAAGTGCCACATTAGTTCTGTTTATTCACAATAGAAGACTCACATTGATTGATACAAATATCACAACTCATACATAGCACGCTTCCTCCTTGGTCAACATTTCCAACTTTACATGGCTTCTGCAGGATCGTCCCAGAGAATTGATCCGGTTTTTATCAATTTTATCCGATAACTGATGTAACAGAATCACGAAGCTAAGAAGATTATGTGCTCAAATGAATTTTTTTGCTAAAGGAAAATAAATATAATTGAGACGGGTAATAGTGTCACGAATGACTACGTTTTCTCAAATGATCATGGAATATTGTTTTCTAATTCAGTTAAATTAGAATCTTTCCCATTTAAATATAAGACATGGTAGCGCATTATGTTAAGAGCTGTATTTGTTTCGTAGTTTCAAAAAAGTATGACTTGCTAGTGGAGAACAAACTCCCAATTGCCTTTACGTCGACTTACCCATGAGGGACTTAAACAATAATCATCGGCTTCAACAAACTACTAAATATAATCAACTGTAATGAAAAACTCGATGGTGGGCAAGGTTGAAATTCATACATATTTTTACCGATATCATAAGCTGAAAGATAGGAAACGGGAACGTATTATGAAGATAAATATGTATTATTTCAATAACACAGTCCCTTGAGGTACTAAAATGGTTGAATAATTTTTCGCTTATATATAGCTACATCCGGTACATAATTCTACTTGTTCGAAATTTTCAGTATATTTACATTTATCCCCTGACTAATTCATGTCCTGGCATTGTCGTCATCTCGAATTTTTATTCTCCAAGAACCGTAAAACACGGACTCGGAATCCTTCCTTATCCTGTAGCCCCTGTCAGGGGATTCATGAATGCAGGATATTCGAGGCCCGTCTATTCCGATGCTAATTCATCTCGCCTCGGATTGTCGAGTCCTTTTGAGGATGGGAATGAGGCCACTTTGACGAGGGCGTACAAGGGCTGGAGGGAAGACGAGGTAGAGGAATGAATAGGAATGAGGCCACTTGGGCGATGGTGAGAAAAGGAGGGAGTGGTTTAAGGTTTGCATGTGGAGCGAGGTTGGCACTGAGATATGAGTATGGAATGTGGCCACTTGAGCGATGGTGAGAAAAGGATGGGGTGGTTTGAAGTATTGCATGTGGTACGAGGTTGCCACTGAGGTATCAATATGGAATGAGGCCACTTGGGCGATGGTGAGTAAAGGATGGATTTGATTTGATTTGGGCCTCATTTCCACCAGAGCCTCAACGAGTAAAGGATGGAGTGGTTTGAAGGTTTGCACGTGGAGCGAGGTTGCCACTGAGTATGGAATGAGGCCACTCGCAATTCAAAAAAATTACGGTTGGTTTCACTTTCGACAATTTTAGACTACTTTCAGCTGAGAATGTCCTCACATCACTGGCATTAGCACGCATTTATAGAAGTTAGCTGGATCAGGAGACATTTGTTTATACCCTTAGAAGTGTGTGAATCCTGAACGAATTTTCAGTCACCACTCTGCATGTACTATTGGTTAGAAAGATAGAGACCTTATTTATGTTTTCGCGTTTTATTTGAATTTCATTTTAATCAAATTCTATGTAGTTAGGTAAGTTTTTATGGTTGTATATTTATAGCCAAATGTCTGGAGGAAATACAAATGTGTAAATCCACACTATGAAACATACAATTTCGGTGCAGGGAAGTCGTAAACATAACGCGAAAATAAAAATAAGATTTCTAACTTTGTAACCGATAGTATGTAATCCGCATTAGACGATCAATTTAATTTGCCCAATTTACACGTAGAAAAGCTGCGTTTAACGAGCGGAAATTCCAAACTGAAGTTATTCGTTTAAGTGTTGGTGTTATGAACTTTAGCTTTAAAGGTTGTTAAAGTCGTTAAAGGTGGAGCAAGGTTGTAATGATGACAAGATATTTTTTACTTATTATTTTGAATAAAAAAAAAATATCATGTAAACAGGGTATTTCTCAAACGAGCATGAATTATGATTGTGATATTTGAAAAAAAAGGTATGAGTACATGGTTACGTTATGTAGGTGAATATCTATGTACAATAAAGTACCATAAAGTTGAGTGAAGTTCACAAAGAAAAGCGAAGTGAACAGAGAACAGAACAGAACGAACACAACAAACAAAACACCCCTCCCTGAAGGATGAAACAAAAAAAAAGAGACATATAAACACTTAATGCACTATTATACGCATCTAAATATGAAAGTATCCATCACGTCACATTTTATGATCTAGCAAAGTATCACACTGAGTTAACAACAACCTATGAAACACCTATATAACAGGGATAACCAGCTTCAGTCACTGTTCTAATGGGGGCTTACCTCTACCCGTGCTGTTCTGTTACGTAGTGTGATGTCCTAATCACCTCACTACCTGAACGACTTGAAAATCTTCCCGACGGGGTGGGCCTTGCTTCATGTGTACTACTGATCCTCCAAAGAGGGAACAACTCTACAGTTTGGTCACTCTGAGAGGGCGTGTTATCCCAAATCCTTGACCCTCATTGGCATACAAGTAAATTTAGCCGTTATGACATAACATAGACTCCTCCCTTAATCCGTTACAACTACAAGGTTACCATGAGCTATGAGAGTGAAACACGGCCCCTCTTCGTTATCGGATCCCGGCTACATATTGCTGGCTTACTTATTTTAACAGGCAGGCCCAAATGACATACACTTGTCAACGTCTCTCGGTCAAGTAATCTAATATGAGGCTAACTGCCGTTTGCTAAAAGAAATACTTTGGAGGGTAATGATACAGCCCCTCTGATTGAGTAAGCAGACACTTACTTGCATCTTCTAGGCAATCTCATAATACAATAATTTATAAAAAAATCTTCGACCACTCATACGCACTTTCAGGTCTGCGAGGTATAAGTGAAAATATAGTTCATGTTATTAAAATGTAGTCGCGGCATCTCAAAACGCTGTCCGCATATCTTTAGTAGTCGATTTTCTTGTACTGTCGGCGAGGCTTCAGGTCGAATGTGGCACCTCCGTGCCTCCGGGTGATAAGGGTTTTTGTGCTAAGCCGCCAATGAGCAGGAACAGACCGCGAGGGAACGAGGAAATCAGCGCCTGGAGTCCTGCAAAGTACCGGCTCAGCCCTCGCAGAAGAGAGCGGCGACGTGGAGGACTTCGGAGTGATTCCCTACGGTTGGCCCTTCCACCACGACAGCTCCGGGTAGACCTCGTCCGGTGAGAGAGGTGCACCCACTGCGTAGACGCAAAGAATGCCGTTATATCTTTAACTACATAAAATTTTCAAATAACTTTTCATGCAGAGGTAACGAAAGGAAACCAAAATCTGTATTGTAGAAACGAAACTTACAAGGGTCGAACATTGTGGATGAAAGCGAGGGCTCGCCCTCTGATGTTAATATCTTCCTGGTAAACTTTGGTATTCAATTCTATTAATCTCTTCATTTAAATTCAAGTTTTATGATTAAATTTCTTACGGACAAGTCAGTTGGTGTATTGTTCCAAATTTGCAATGTTATCCTTTCGGAGGAGATAATATTTAAAACTGTTGATGGTTTTAAATTCCCTGCGTATCTTGAATAAAAATTGTTGGAAAATCGTCCTGACCGGAAAATAAATAAATTGATTAGTACCTATTATTAGGAACTGTCCCCGATTATTTATTTATTATTTGCTTCCATGTTCCCCCGGAGTCCCAACGCGAAGTTAGTGCAGACTCCCCCGTAGGAGGGTCATACTGGCCCCGATATACGAAAGAGTTATACATTTACGAAAGCCTTTTCATCGAACAATTTGTTAAAAGAGTTCCATCAGATTCTTGGAAAATCACTGCATCGCACATCAATACCAAACAAGGATGAACAAAACTATTCCAATATATCTTTCAAATATGTTTAACTGGCACAAACTTGATGAATAGCATTTATTTATGGAAGGGATTTAAAGCTTTTTGCTTGATTTAGGGAATAGAATGCGGTCGAAAAATAACAATTACACTTTTCTATGTTCAGAAGTAACAATAACAATAACAATTACTTTTCTCTGTGTTCAGAAGTAACAATAACAATAGCACTTCTCTGTAATCAGAAGTAACAATAACAATAACAATTCCACTTCTCTGAGTTCAGAAGTAACAATAACAATTGATAACATCATTTTTTGACCACTTCAAATTATTTAAATGGCATGAAATGAGGATTGTGATGCCGCGACTGTGGTGCCATGACTGTGATACCACGACTGTGATACCACGACTGCGATACCACGACTGTGATGTCACGACTGTGGTGCAACGACTGTGATACCACGACTGTGATGTCACGACTGTGGTGCAACGACTGTGATACCACGACTGTGATGTCACGACTGTGGTGCAATGACTGTGATACCACGACTGTGATGTCACGACTGTGGTGCAACGACTGTGATACCACGACTGTGATGTCACGACTGTGGTGCAACGACTGTGATACCACGACTGTGATGTCACGACTGTGGTGCAACGACTGTGATACCACGACTGTGATGTCACGACTGTGGTGCAACGACTGTGATACCACGACTGTGATGTCACGACTGTGGTGCAACGACTGTGATACCACGACTGTGATGTCACGACTGTGGTGCAACGACTGTGATACCACGACTGTGATGTCACGACTGTGGTGCAACGACTGTGATACCACGACTGTGATGTCACGACTGTGGTGCAACGACTGTGATACCACGACTGTGATGTCACGACTGTGGTGCAACGACTGTGATACCACGACTGTGATGTCACGACTGTGGTGCAACGACTGTGATGACATGATTTTTCAGTGCGACTGTGGATGAACATTTTGTAATACAGTGACTCAAAATAATATTCCGAGCATAAACTTCAATTACCAAGTTGTCCTTCACCCCTTTGATCTTTGATTGATTGAATAGATGCCCTCTGATTGAGTAAGCAGACACTTACTTGAATCTTCTAAGGCAATCTTATTATACAATAACTTATGTTAAATATCTTCGACCACTTATACGAGCTTTGAGGTCTGCGAGGTATAAGGGGAAACATAGTTCATGTTATTTATTTTATTTATTATTTGCTTTCTTGTTCCACCGGAGTCCCAAAGCGAAGTTAATGCAGACTCCCCCCTAGGGCGGAAGTTCATGTTATTATAATGTATTCGCGGCATCGAGGAACGCTGTCCGCATATCTTTAGTAGTCGATTTTCATTGTATTGCGTCGACGAGGCTTCAGGTCGAATGTGGCACCTCGGAATCTTTCCTGATGATAAAGGGGATCGCATTTTCTTAGCTGGTTGATACCAGAGTCTCTTAGTGATCATGAGACAGTAAGACAACTGCCCAATATTGTAATCTACGTCATATGGAATGGAAACATGAAACATGAAAATAAGTACGTTTCCAACATTTTCAAAGATTATTGATAACAGAATTGATCGAGTAAATAAATTTTGATGTACACCGAGTCACTTTAAAAAAAAAAGCAGCGAGGCTAAAGTGTAAGACAAAGATTGCGATCGGTAAATTATACGACGGGTAGCTATCAACAAAATTTCAGCTTAGTCACTGTCGTAATCTAAACTGTTACGGATACATTTTTATCAAATTAAAAGAGTAATATGAAAACTGGAAAATATAATTGCACTTCGCATTGCACTACACTTTGAAAAATTCGTTGCTTGTCTCGTTTTTTGAAATTTGACTTGAACAAAAGTTTTAGTTGTTACTGTACAATAATTTAAAAACCCAAATCATTAACGATCACAGGTTCATATTAATCAAGAAAGATAAATAGTCGACGTATATTATTCATGATTATAGTCTGGTTTGAATGATGTTGCGCAATACATTGGAATACAAATGAAAGTATATTTACGGCATTCGTGTCTCAACAGTTGAGACATGCTTTCAGGGTGGGAGACGTGTACCTCTTCCACCCTAAGAGAGTGCTGTCAAAAAATACCTAAGATACGCTTGAGTTGTCAGCACTAACACCTCATGTTCTCGAAACTTCGTCAGCTCTGAAAGTTTGAAACAATGATTCCTTCCGAGCATACACTTAGCGCATGAGAAAATAATTGAAACGGAATCGATTTGACGCATAATTGCATAGAATCAACACTATAACTTCAACTGTAAAGTCGCAAAAAAATTACGATGAAAAGGAATTATAGGAATCACAACAGTAAGCTATAAATCTTCGAAAAGACAAACATTATTTCAGGGACATGAAATCATCGAATAACTTACAAAACAATGACCATTTGATGCGATTCATGCGAAATAGAAAAAAATCCGAGGTTGGGGATGTAAATAGTAAAATGTAATGAAACTTTGAATTAAAAAAAAATTAAAGGTATATCAGCGAAATATTAAATGAAGGCAATTATTCAATTATTAGATTACAACAATTTTCAAATAATTATCGAAATAACCTGAATTGTTTTGTCCCTGTTTTATTTTCTCATTGTCATCGAGAAAAAGTTTGACAACTTCAACACAAAATGAACTAATGACCCGAGGTCCAAGCTTCAAATATATTAATATATGATAGAATGATATGTTAGAAAATCAATACATCTATTGCACTTATATTGATGGTTTTGGATCATTGAGTGAAGTTTTTTGGCAATATACAAATTTGTAAACAGCAATTCACTGAATTCTCAGCAGACGATTCCTTCTTTGCGCAGGAACCATGAACTCACATTGACCTTTGGTCTTTCGTGCGCAATTAATAATGTGTCAGGATCGGAACATTTGGCTGTTCGCGTGTCAATCAAAGTCGTGTCACGAGGGGCGTTGTGTCTTCATCACTGAATGTTTCATGAAAGCTGCAGTGAAAAATAAATTACAGTCGGTTTATCCACCCAAGAATAGCATGGCTCTTGCATTGCGACAAGGCGGTTCGCACTCCACAGTCACAGGAAACAAATGGAAAGACGCTTCTTATCTGGCCTTTGGGGTGGATAAATGATTATTCATTTTATGTATCAATAACACTTAATTTTCGTATTTTATTCTTTCTTCCTCTATGGGCTCCAATATTTATTTGTGCCCTTTTTTATGATGATCAATTTTGTATTAGTTATATAATTATACATCGTTAGACGCCCGCAGGGGACCTGGGTGGATTCGTGCGACGACTTTGCGTTGGGGACCCCAGTGCGCGGAAAAAAACTACTAGTACTCTACGTTGAACATAATCTGAATCTACGTTAAGCCTACTAGGTATCTATGTTAAACCAACTCGGTATCTACATTAAATCTACTCGGAATCTACGTTAAAACTACTCGATAACTACGTTCAACCTACTCGGTATCTACGTTAAACCTACTCGGAATCTACGTTAAACCTACTCTGAATCTACGTTGAATCTACTCTTAATCTACGTTGAACCTAATCGGAATTTACGTTGAACCTACTCTGAATCTGCGTTGAACCTACTCGTAATCTACGCTGCATCTACTCTGACACTCTTCAATTGTCCTACGGGGGGAGTCTGCAATCACTTCGCGTTGGGACTCCGGTGGAAAACAGAAGCAACTACTACTACTACGTTGTGGTGGATGGATGAATATTCATTTAATAGATCATTAACTCTTTATTCTAATATTTTATTATTTCTTCTTTCTCGGGTTCTATTACTCTTCTCTGCCTTTTTTCATGATGATGAATTTTGCATTGGTTATTATTATATACATCGAGGTTGGTTGAGACAAGGTGACCCAGGGAAGGGGGTACTCGTGGGACCCGCGGGCCTCGCGGGACCCGGGTTTTCGAGAACCGGGGGGACTCAGAAGACCAGGGGGATTCAGGGGACCCACTTGGATGTTCTGGGTCCCTTTAGGACACTATTGACACCCTTCGGGACCTCTTGAAAAGCTGTGGGGTCCTCTTGAGGCCCCTCTGAATCCGGGAACCTTTGCTCCTCCCTCCCAAATCTACGTTAAACCTACTTTGTATTTACGTTAAACCTACTCTGTATCTATGTTAAACCTACTCGGTATCTACGCGTTAATTCTGCTCAGGATCTGCGTTAAACCTACTCTATATCAACGTTAAACCTACTCTGAATGTATGTTGAACGTACTCTGCATCTATGTTAAATCTGCTCTATATTTATGTTAAACCTACTCCGAACCTACGTTAATAATACTCGGAATCTACGTTAAACAAACTCGGAATCTGCGTTGAACCTACTCGTAATCCACGCTGCACCTACTTTGCCACACTTCAATTGTCCTACGGGGAAGTCTGCATTAACTTCCAGTTGGGACTGGTGGAAAACAGAAGCAACTACTACTACTTTATTTGGTCTATTTAGGATGAAAAAAATAAATGCATAGAAATGAATTTCATTTTCCATTTAACAACGGCAACATTTACCATTGTTAATAAATTTTTTGCAACTGATTTATCTGCAATTGAGGCCGGTGCTTAGCACAGCGCGGCTGCAGGGTGATAAGATAACAATTTGACTCATAAAACAGTTACATTATTGACGTGAATTATTTAAGTTTATGAGATGAAATGGTGGAAGGTATATTATTGCGATTCTCCTACGCAAGTAGAACATCAGTGTAAGAAAAATATAAACCATTTGCGATTGAACACTAAAATTTCATATTCGAATTAGCAACTTATGCCCGAGAAGATGTGAAGGGGCAAAAACTGTACTGCTAGTAACACTTGCTCACTAGGAACGTTCAAATTCCTATATTCGATTCAAGTTACATCAGAGGAAAATTCTGGTCTACAGGTATAAGTTATCTTACCACTCGATCATTGGCAGCTAAAAGCTTTACATTTAATAGCAAGCAAAAAGCGGCTCAGTCTTGTTTTTTTTTGACAAGCATGACTTAGTCCATGCACTAACATGTTATGAAAACTGTTGTATGTACAGTCCTACGGGGGAGTCTGCATTAACTTCGCGTTGGGACTCCGGTGGAAAATGGAAGCAACTACTACTACTACTACTACTACTACTACTACTACTACTACTACTACTACTACTACTACTACTACTACTACTACTACTAATACTACTACTACTACTGTTGGATGTTTATTTATGCAATGCTCATTATGATTCGATTCAAAAGCAATGAAGTGTGCATTTCGACAATGGACTGTTTTCTGCGTGATGCATAAACATAGTTTTGATTCGTTCCTGTGTGAATTACATGGGATTTATGTGTCTTTATCTTGATGTCATACTCCCCACATCCCTATAGATGTCTAGACCCTTTGTCCGAACGTGATATCTCTAAAATAACACCAGGATTACAGTGGTTTTGGAAGTCAGAATCAATGTTACGATATTCTCTCTGTACCTACCCCAAATAAATATTTGCCAGCACAATTCGACGATACAGTACATATACACTCTTGGCTGCTGAGAGAGAGAGAGCTTATTGTTTTGTTTCACGTTTTGTTTTCGACATTCCTCGACCAAGATAGTATGTAATATGTATCTATTTACACATTTATATTCTGTTCAGACGTTTGTCTGTAAACATTCAACTATAAAAGCTTACGTGACTACCTACAATTTGATTTAAATGAAGTTTAAATGAAAACGCGTAAGTAACATTCATGGAGCTGATAATTAATGGATGAATGATACTCAATATATAATTTTCGAGAATGCATTCGAGGATAAATTCAAAATGCATTCCATTATGCCTTTCAATTATCTATTATAATCTATTCTGCCACATCAATATTTTGCTTCCACCTGATGAGAGTTTTTCTATTTCATCCATACAATCTTCAACAGAACACTATCGCTGGCTGACGAATTATCTCTAACCTATCCAATTCACTTCCTCCTTTTCCGTTCCGATCGTAAAGAATAATATATATACGCCGGCTCTAATTGCCTCGCCTCTGCAATTATAGAAGCGAACACTCTCATCGCTCACCAACTCCCGCTCCATAATACCCTTCAGGTGCGCATAGAGATTTCGTGCCGCCGCCGTGGCAATTAGTTCTACTAAAATGGATCGTTGCTCCAGAGTGCAGCGATACGAGGAGATTGTATGCAATTTGCTTTGTAACAGCACTGGAGAACATCACTGAAGTAATGACTTAGTTTGCTCGAGCGCGTGTGTTGCCTAGGTGGATGCTTTCAATAAATTACACCAGACGCAGCCGATTGTAACAGCACTGGAGAGCATCACTGAAGTAATGACTTAGTTTGCTCGAGCGCGTGTGTTGCCTAGGTGGATGCTTTCAATAAATTACACCAGACGCAGCCGATTGTAACAGCACTGGAGATCATCACTG
>SDVV010021939.1:0-13036 GCA_016164225.1 Gammarus roeselii
CGATCGTCAATTGTGCTTGGTTCTGCGGCGAGGACTTCTGCTTTCTGTTCAAAGAGGCCGGTCGCTTGGCTCAGCAGGTTTAGTATTTCCTGGACGTTCTTGGTCAACTCGTCGATGCGGCCGTCTCTCCGGTCGTCCATCTTGGCGAGGCTGATGTTCTTGGCAGATGGAGTCTTGGTCTCCGGTGTTCTGGAGGGGATGCTGGTCCCTTCCGAATGGAGTTTCTTCCGACTCCCCATCGGCCCCCTGGTTCGCGCCAGGGGCCAGGGAGTTAACTTTAGAGGCCTCTTGACCGGCTTTACCGAGTTTACTTTAATAAAGCCTAATATAGATAATACAAGCAAACGTGCGGTTTAAGGTCCCAGCACAAACTAGGGACCAGCCTGTACTATATAGGGGGTTCTCAGTTATTATGTGGCACGGGAGCGTTAAGACACAAATTCCGGCTCGTCTCTAATACCTCGGACAGTCTCGGTTCGTCGCGCGACCAACTCGACTCGCCTAAACATGTTTCGACTAATCTCGACGCACCTCGACCAGCATCGACGCGACCCCTGCCCTCTGCGACAGTAATCCGTGGACTGTTATGATCAACTGTTCTATTCAAGCATTTCACATATATAAATCTTTCTGTGTATGGGTTTTACAGCGTGGAGAGGGGGAGCCAGGGGGGGCAGAGTTCAGAGGGGCCTCAAACGGGTCCCAAAGTTTCCCAAAGGGGCCTCTAAGGAACCCGAGGGTCTCTCAAAGGGCCCCGGAAGGGTACAAGTGGATCCCCCCAAATCTTCCTGGTCTTCAGAGTCCCCTGGGTTCCCGAAAACCCAGGGTTCCCAAGTCCTCCGGGCCCCATGTGCACCCCCCCACTCTTGGGTCACCTAGTCTCAGCTAGCCTCGGTTCGTCTAGACTCATCGCCCCACCAGTCGACTAGTCTCCACTCGCCTCAGTCTGCCTCGACCCCTCCACGTACAGTGCCGTTCAAGATTTTCGCTTTCTAAGATCAACTTAATCATTATTTCACTATTTAACCATCAAAACGCTTAGCTGTGCTCGGGCATTTATTAGGCGCCCAGGGAGCGCAAATTCTCCCACCGTAGGTTGGACTAGACTAACCAACAAACCGTATAGTCCACCTAGGGCTTCTGCGGGCGTCCAACGATACATAATTATAATCAATACAAAATAGATCACCATGAAAAAAGGATAGAGGAAAGTAATAGAGCCCAAGCAAGAAGAAATAAAATAAAATACTAAAATAAAGTGGTATTTATCTACAAAATGAATTATCATCCATCCACCCCAATTTCCAAGTGAACAAACTGCAAACTGATCACAAACATTTATAAAAGCAAGACATGCGGGAAGAAGCATCTAGTAAAGACATGCGAGCGGATCACATAATTGAGATGTACATTAAATTATTCAAGAATGTTAACACTAACACTTTACACAAATCCGATAAGTTCTCCAAGACTACATGGAGCCGGACCCAAATCCAATGACGAGAGGGGAAACATACCAAATTTTAGGAGAATTACATCCAAATAAGCGTATTTTATACCAAACATTTCAAGAAAATAGTCGAATTTATTCCAAATACAGTTATGTTTCTAAGATAATCGTCCAAAAAAGTATAACAACAATAAAATGGCTAAGTAAGTTTCTCTACTATGGTCTAAGCAACATTGATCAAGTACGATATACGGTTTAACCTACCGCACCCAGATGATAAATCCTACACCAATATGGAAGGTGTATTAACAACCAATACATGATGCCGATATGCACTGTCGATCTTGTAATTAATATAAATATGAATAATCCTGTACTTTAACTCAATGTGTTCTGGTTCATGAAAATCATATACTAACTCAACAGCCATACCGAAAATATCTGACATTTAACAAGAGTTTATGCACAAATAATAATAATATTACGGTATCCGTTCAAATCTAAACAAATTCCTAGATTTAACTAATGCTATGCCTCTAGTAGGACAAAAACTCCAAGCCCACTG
Organism: Gammarus roeselii; assembly: GCA_016164225.1. NCBI lineage: Eukaryota > Metazoa > Arthropoda > Malacostraca > Amphipoda > Gammaridae > Gammarus > Gammarus roeselii. The sequence continues at coordinate 2,016 of SDVV010021939.1, forward strand.
TGTCATAAAAACGAACTCTACAATGCTTTACTAGATCACTTCTCATCAATCTACTACTGATATAACAAATTTAGAGGAACACCAAATCATGGTACAATACCTCGGACATACCATACATCTGTTTAGTCCATCATTTCAGAACAACGTCGAGCAAAGTCACATCCTGGACATCACCAAGAATATATATACGCAGGTAAAGTGGTCAAGAATGGTCGTGACATGAGTCTCAAAGAGTGTGTTGCCATAAAAAGCTGGGCTTCTGTTCACCGACAACCTAAGTAAATCACTACATCGATCAGCAGCTTGTCGGATAACCTCTCTAACATACCCATGGAAGTTAACACAGACCTCCACAACAACTTACAAAATCACGTTGAACTTAGACGAACTCCAAATTACCACCTAAGAGTGTCAGCCTCCTCTACACCAGGACCCATCCATCCAGTTAATAGTCTTCTAAAACGTTAAACTACACACTTGCTAAGGATCAATGACCAAATACCACAAAGACGCAATACGGATTTACACATCTTAAACATACACTCCTATGATTATTATGTAAAAAAATCGTAGAACCACTACATAAATAGCAAATTAAGATTCTCTACTCTGCCCTAACCGATAATAAAAATTGTAATACACTAGGATATCCATCATAGTACAACGGTCTTCTTATACAAATAAACAAACTCAACGAGCTTTGGCCTAGGGGACTAACTCCTTCAAAACATTGAAGTATGTTCCTTCACTAAATATACAATAAAGTAACAACAAGACCAAGTTTGTAATAAATGGAATCTTCCATATCTATAATATCCTCGTCAAACATTGTACAAGGATGTAAAAAGACATAAAACACTTAAAATATACAACGTCTAACTAATTATACCTGAAATAATGTTCTACACTGCAGATACAAACGTAATATATGCTAATATTCCTATAATTTTATAAAATACCCAATACCTTGCATCGAAGATTGAAACTGTACAGTGAATATACAAAACTGAATGGAATTATTTGAAACGGTCATGTTACAATATAAAAAAGAAAAATTATGCAATAACCGACCAAATATGCCTAAAATAGTGTGCTACATGGACGATGCAAACCTAAAATATCCTAAAAATTCCTATAGCTAAGGAGATAACTATTCAAAATTCCATAAAACTACAAATTCAACATATCAACCGAACATTACTAAGTATACATAACACAATATAATAACTTACAATAAATTGATATCGTTCAGCTACTCTCGCTATTGGAACACCGCGTCAATGGAACACCGATATATCTTATTCAAAACTGGGTAATGCGTTATGGACTAGACAAAATTTCGTAGCGAAGCTACTGCTTCCTAAGGAATATATACATCTACCAGAACAATACACCATACTTTTCCTATGCATATTATATACATATGAAAATAAATAGATGAAAAATACAAAACGTTGCCCCCAAATCCAACCAACAGGCTTCAACCAAGCATCCAGCCGATAAAAAATCATCAATCATCCACTGAATGTGTCAATTATACCCCTACTAGATAAGAATATAAGCATAATAAACACCGAAAATATACAGAATAATAATCCAGACATAAAATATAAAACTATACTTACACTCAAACACGGAAATTACTGATAAGACAATGAACAAGTATGAACAATCTCGCCTAATTTTCCAAAGCGCATCCATCTTTATGCCCAGGGGATCCCTACACACCGCCCCTCCAGAATTTTGTTATAACACTATTCCTACCAGAACCGAATAAATATGTATACGGCAATAGTTAGTGACCATGTATACCCCAAAAAAGTCATCTTAAGAAGAAAAAAAACGTATATAAATACGATAACCATCATATCACAATAAAATGGAAAATGTTCAAACAGATATAAACCTTACATATGTATATTCGAAAGCATGGTGCCGAAAGCCCCCACCCCCTTCCACCCCTTTGCGTCGCCCGCCTCCCTTATCAGGGACTCCGACCCACATCCGGTCCTCTGCGATAACTGCCTTCACGCCACAGAAATGTTATGTGCAAACTCCCGTAGACCGGACAAAATTAGAGTTTTTGCCACATATACTCTACTCCTGCCTCATGGTAGAATGAGCAGTGGTAGCATTTATGGTGGCTGGCTGTGTTGTCTTTTCTGTCGTGCTCGCCGGCGCATTTCCTACAAAGTTGGGGGTGTATGCGGCTGGCAGTATGCAATGACGTGGCCGTATTCAAGGCATTTTTTGCACATTGGGGGCCATATTGCAACTTGATAAGTTTTGGTTCTTCCTTGTTCACCCGAGATTACTATGAATTCCGGTGCGGCGTATCTTGCGAAGGTAATTTGGTATGCGGTAGAACTTGCGTTACGCGATTTTTTCCATGCTGCTTGACGGACTTTGGTAACTCCGTAATCCTCAGCCAGACCTTCAGCAAAAGCACCGAGGTCGGTTGTAGGTGTGTAACGGGAGGTGTATATAATTCGTTTGGTATCGTTGAAGGACGAATGTGTTTCAACTGTAACTTTGAGTTTGTTTATGTGGGTAATCTTTTGTATAGCGTTACTTTGTTCGCGTTCTACGACGTAGGCCAAATATTTCTTTCCATGTCGTTGAATTTCTTTTGGTTTTCCTCCAGTTGTTTCGGTTAGTGACTTCATCATTATAAATGGATTAGTTAAAAAGGCAACTTTCCTTGCACTATTTTTTTTGAAGGTTATGAGAAAGTGGGTAGGGAATGGTGCCGGTCTTTTCCCCTGGGTAGGAGGTACATTCTGGGAAGAGCGCATCGAGACTACAGCCTCTCATCGCCCGACCCTGTGATCTATCTGGTATTGAAGGATCGCTCTCTTGGTCTCATCCTCTGTGCAATTTCTTTGTCCGATAGGGTGTCAGTTTACTTTGCAGTACAAACTGTGCGGTTCTTTGGACCGGCACGACTTGGGATCTTCCCGTTTGTCATAGTCGTCTTGGGAGAAGTACGAGCATCTTTGGTTACCATTACAGTTTCAGCTCGTGTGTCCGTATTTCTGGCATTTATAACATCGCATCGGACGTCCTTCGAATGGTGTAACCTTGGTGGCGCAGAAGGGAATGTCTAGGTATTTAGATGGAGTAGGGCAGTTGATTTTTAGAACTATGGCTGTGGTGGTCTCTCTTAGGGCAGTCTTCGTATTGGACGAGTCTTGTGATGTACTCCTCAATTTCCTCCTTCGGGAAATCTCCAGTATATTTTAGTATATTTTCGGTAAATCTTCAACGTTGATCTAACCTGAACTTTTAGAGAAAGTCGGGTGCGGCACTTTTAAGAATGGATTTTCACTTAGTCTAGTTTTGGAGAAAATCGAGTCACTTCGGAGTTTGTGTCTACTCTGATGGCAAAGCCTTCATCGCAGCTGGTGGCGACGCTCACGACTGGGCGGCCAGTGAACGAGCCCAGCTCTTTTGGCAGAGTGTATCGACAAATATCCGGTCTGTCTTTGGCGTCGAACGTGATCTTCAGGTGTTTGGGAAAAGTATGACTATTGTTGAACAAGTTGTGTTCTTTAAATATCGTGTATTGCTTCCTCCTTGCAGCCTTCGGAGCTCGGTTGGGGTTTTTGTAGGGTGGAGAGTCATGGAAGTCGTCGTCGGATGTAGAGGTAGAGGTACTTGCGTAAGTTGCGGGTTCTTCAGCTTGTTGATTCTTTTCAAGTTCGTGGATATGGAGAAAATATGGCCTTGACATGACCCTCGAGCCTCGTTAGGCGGTAGTCAGTTGAGCTAGGTTCTGCGGCGGAAACTTCTGCTTCCTGCTCAGAGAGGCCGGTAATTTGGCCCGGTAGATTCCTGATTTTCTGGAGGTTCCTGGTTAACTCTTCGATGCGGTAGTCTCTCCGGTCATCTTCGGCTGAGGTGGCACTGGTCATCATGGAGAGGCAGACGTTCTTGGCCGTTGGAATCTTGGTCTTCGTCACTCTGGAGAGGGTGCTGGTCCCTCCCGGGAGGGGCTTCCTCCTTCCCTCCATTGGACCCCTGGTTCACGATAGGGCCCAGGGGACTCACTCTTGAAGGCCTCCTGACCAGCTTTACCGCTTCTAACGTTAACGTTATTGAACACTTTGCAAGCAAATCAAACGTGAGGTTTAAGGTCCCATCACAAACTAGGGACCAGCCTGTGGTATCTAAGGGGGTCTCATTTAATAATCAGTATGTGAACAAACGCGAATTCCCGCGGGCATAAAACCAGTCTCCCCCAAAGAGCGGGCATAGAACCAGTCTCCCCCAAAGAGCGGGCATAGAACCAGTCTCCCCCGGAGCGCGGGCACAGAAACAGTCTCCCCGGAGCTCAAGCACAGAACTAGTCTCCACCGGAGCGTTGACGCAGAACGTAAGGAGGAAACTTTGTGGACAAGGAATTTCTTTTGGATATTCTCCAGTTAAATCAAGTATATGGATAAATGTATCGGAACTAAATATTCCAATTTCAAGATTTCAAAACAATCAATGCAGTTAATCAAACAATTCACCACATTAGTCACTCAGGTTATCTCCCCGACAAAAACGTAATGGATGCCCTCTTATTAATATGTTTCGAGTTGATTTTCTCGTTCAATCAACAAGGCTTCCAAGGTTAATCATAACATTAAAAATAAAACAAACCAGTGAAATTTACAACAGCTAAATTATGACAATGAAGATAATGGTTTTATTCAGATCTTTACAACACTCCGAACGAAAATAAGATCAATAGCTATTGGTGTTAACAGAACGATGAAGTGATAGTTCTAGTTGGTCGCCAAAACTCTCTGGACACTCAGAACAATTGAACGGTTCATGAACTCCTTGAACACGTAAGGAGTGATCTTTAAATTTCGTCTCTTCGAAAAAGATCTCCAAACAGTGCGGACATGAACAGGATATCATTCCAAAGTTTTCCAACACAGAGGTATACCAAGTTGTGCTATGGCATTGGTTCTGAAACGCAGTGGATTGAACAGGCCGATATGGATAGTGTGGATAGAGAGGCAACGGACATCGCACCTGCGATGGGTTGCCAGACTCGGGCAATTGACAGATGGATTGACTTACACAGAATCTCAGTGACATTTCTTGCAGCACGGCTCTGATTGTTGACTGAGTATGAAGAGTGTTTGGAGGCATATGGGACAGCAATCGCCTAGAAAAATGTTCAGTGACCTCTTCCTCCAGCGGCCGGTTGTTCATTGTGACAAGAGATTCACCATGGTTGAAGACCTTGAAATTTCCCACTGGGCCATCCTGCGCGACCTCTAAAACTCCTCTTCCTTCACCACCGGAGGTTTCACGAAACTGAACCTCTCCTTCGGGCTGATATCTTTGATCCAAATATCCATAGTTAGAGGCACTACCCACTGAATTGTTGGAGCTCACTTCACAAGGAGCGGGCTGGTGCTCTCTACACGGTTCATGAGACAGCACGTCCTCCGCCAGGGAAGCGTAGTGGTGAAACATCTTCGTTACAGATAAGGCTGAATGGATTTTGCTTCTAATGGAAGACACATTTGGGATAAAATAAATAAATTACTGTAAACTGGTTGCTCTGAGAGCACTGTAAGTGGGAAAATGTTCAAACTTTATTTGAAATATAAACTCTGCTAAAGAGTATATTTTGAAGCGGCATTCAATCTATGAACAAATGACAGAAATTTGTTTAACGTTATATGCCATCGCATCCCTGTTAATGGACATTGTGCTATCTGCTATTATATGATACACTAAAATAATAGTGAACATATCCTGTCTCTGTGATTTTCACGAGTGAACAAAGTGGTAAACATAGGTCTCGGTAATGTTCATGAGTGAACAAAACGGTAAACATGTCTCTGTAATGTTCACGAGTGAACAAAGGACTTGGATCATTTTTAAATCCGGCAAGGCTTCCTCTCCAGCGCTGTTGAAACGAAGATTTGTGTCGAGATTTAACAACAGAGGGAGAGAGAAGAGCATATATGAGCCACTTCTTTTCAATCGCGTCCTCGAAAATAAAATTTCATCGGGGCAACCCCAAGGATGAAAGACTTACACAACACATGCATTAGCGAATAAACTTTTTGTAAACAGATTCAGGAACATACTACCCTTTCCATTCGACAAGTGATATGTAAACTTAGCTTCAGCAAGTGGGGCAACTGAAAATTATAGGCCGTGCAAGTTCCACAAGTGTCAAACGCTTAGTGATTTCAAGAGAATCTAAGTTTATCTTATTTTTTCTGGGTATCAGATTCTAACAATGATTTACATGAAGAACATCGGACGAGAAACAGTTTATGCGTAGGCTTCATCCCAATCACCTAATTTCAAGGTTTTGGAGAGTCTAAACCTCTTCAAAATGAAAACTGTTTGATAGAGGTGACCAACGCCTAACCGCAGTAAGGCGATCTGTCAAGCGCTTTCACCGCAGATCAAGACTGTGCCATCGATTTATTCAAGAGCTAATTTTGAATCAGAGTTGTGGTGCCAAGCAGTTCTTTTATAAAGCATAAAATCTCACAATCTTTTATTATTTACCTGGTAATAATAATGCAGAGTATAAATTTTCCGTGACTTCAACCTATCATACAAAATGTATACTTTTCCAGACATCAGTTTTTGTAGAAACTACTACTACTTCTACTACCCGTTTTTGTAGAAACTACTACTACTACTTCTACTACCAGTTTTTGTAGAAACTACTTCTACTAGTACCCGGTTTTGTACAAATGCATTGTATCAACACACATCATAATATTAGATATACTACTGTGTACTCGTTATAAAACACTACTTTTCAATGAGCTTTTGCATAAAAAGTCTTTATGTGTCGCATTAATTTTTCATTGGTTTTGCGGTTGCCCTACGTAAGGAATTTTGCTTTCACTATGAATAACACAGACACCCCGAGGTATGTTTGATCTGTGTTTTCCGTGTGTTCTCCTTTCCACTTTTGTTCAGGAGCGAAGAAACCAAGAATCTCGTCTTGACTCTGGAAGGCCATTACTTGACGATGGTAACTTCAAGAACGTAAGCAAGAATATGGCAGAGATAACTGTTGATATTCGCTTTGACCATATTTTGGCTGCTAGGAGAGTTATAAAACCAAAGAATTGTACATCAAGGTTCCATACATTTTTTTTAAGTTCAAATTTAAAAAGTTGAATTAAACAAGTTGAAAATCTAAAATGATTTGGGACGACAAAATTTCAGACTAGGGGAATCACTCAAGACCACGGCCCTAGCATGGTGACGAAACATACACGCACACCAAATCAGTGGAAAAGGATTCAGAACTTCAATTTCTAAATGGTGAATTCAAAAAGATTTCAGGATAGGTTTTTTAAAACTATTACTTCCTCCATCATGACGCGAAATTAATATACTGCTCAATACAATTTCACTTCTTCTGATTATCCTTGACCTACTATTCTATTTTTGCTGCTCTCACGTCTATGTCACTCCTCTCAGTTACTCAGAATGTTATAGTCTCTATTTGCTCCAATGCAAGTTGTTGTTGTATTTGTTTCCATGTTCCACCGGAGTCCCAACGCGAAGGTAATGCAGACTCCCCCGTTGGGGTGTAATGCAAGTAAATCTCGTTAAAAACTGACCGCGTGAACTCTCATAAGGCAGGAGTTGAGCAGGACGACGAACATGTTGATTGTAGCCGTCGGCAGTCTGTGATCATAACTCTATTGGCAAATTTACAGCAATGTAATGAGAGGGCAGCAATGGTTAGCCCTGTGCCGAGGGTGAATGCACAATGGTTGGTGCCATGAGCATAGGGTGAATGCACAATGGTTGGCGCCATGAGCATAGGGTGAATGCACAATGGTTGGCGCCATGAGCATAGGGTGAATGCACAATGGTTGGCGCCATGTGCATAGGGTGAATGCACAATGATTGCAGCCATGAGCATAGGGTGAATGCACAATGGTTGGCGCCATGAGCATAGGGTGAATGCACAATGGTTGGCGCCATGTGCATAGGGTGAATGCACAATGATTGCAGCCATGAGCATAGGGTGAATGCACAATGGTTGGCGCCATGAGCATAGGGTGAATGCACAATGGTTGGCGCCAATGGTCGGCCATGTGCCGAAGGTAATTGCACCAATGGTCGGCCATGTGCAGAGCGAAATTGCACCAATGATCAGCCATGTGCAGAGGAAAATTGCACCAATGGTCGGCCATGTGCCGAGGGTATTTGCTCCAATGGTCGGCCATGTGCAGAAGGTAATTGCATCAATGGTCGGCCATGGGCCGAGGGTAATTGCACAAATGGTCAGCCATGTGCCGAGGGTGATTGCACCAATGGCCGGTAATGGGCCGAGGGTAATTGCACCAATGGTCGGCCATGTGCAGAGGGTAATTGCACCAATGGTCGGCCATGTGCCGAGAGTAATTGCACCAATGGTCGGCCATAGGCCGAGGGTAAATGCACCAATGGTCGGCCATAGGCCGAGGGTAATTTATTTATTATTTGCTTCAATGTTCCACCGGACCCGAGGGTTAATTGCACCACTGGTCGGCCATGTTCAAAGGGTAATTGCACCAATGGTCGGCCATGTGATGAGAGTAATTGCACCAATGGTCGGCCATAGGCCGAGGGTAAATGCACCAATGGTCGGCCATAGGCAGAGGGTAATTTATTTATTATTTGCTTCAATGTTCCACCGGACCCGAGGGTTAATTGCACCACTGGTCGGCCATGTTCAAAGGGTAATTGCACCAATGGTCGACCATGTGCCGAGGGCAATTGCGTGTTCACCAATGTTCAGCCCCAGCTGTGCCGAGAGTCAGTTCACAGATGACCAGCCAAATGTAGAGATAATGTTTCTGCTTATAAGTGGCAGAGTTACCCATGCAAATTGAAACCACATTTCCGCCAAAACATGTGCGAAGCTCTTTACAGAGGCGAACAAAACAAAAAATTCACTCCCAAATGCGTTCAGGCAATATTAAACTCCAGAACAAATTTTGCTATTAAATACACTCCCTTGCAGAAAATCTGGGCTGTGTAACTAAGTGTTAGAGTATCGTTTCAAATGACGACATTTGAAAAAAATACGATCGAACAGGCTTAGGCCGGCGTGGCGGAAGCCTGTTCGATTCCATTTAGGAATAATTTCATCATTTACCGTAAAAAGTGCAACGATGGCTATGAAGGAGAATTGGCATGTTGGGTGAACTATAGAGGGGTATAAGCGTATACATGAACATTGAAAATTAAAATTACAGTAAAATGTGACGATAAAAAGCGATACATTTATTATGCTGAATATTATATGCAATATACCTCGAAGGATTTTAATAACAAATCCTCTATTCATTAACTTATACTCATGTCATTAACGATCAAAGAGGTGGTATTAACTTTTACTCTTGGCATTAACGACTGAAGAAGTTGTATCAACTTTTACTCCTGGCATTAACGATTTTAGAAGTTGGGTCTTAACTTTACTCTGTTGTGGTTTTGATATTTTCATGTTGGAAAATTGGGCAAATCAGGGTTGAATGATGACACATTGGTTTTATATTTGTCTTTTTTGTTGTAGTTTAACGATTAAAGAAGTTTTATAATTTGCTACTGGAATAAGAAAGATAACCTCAACCTCGAGGAGAGTTCAGAATAAATCAATGAAACGCCACAGTGTCTACTTTATTACAGTGGATTTGTTCGGGAAAACGTAAATGAAATTCACAAGCTAAACCCTAAAAGTGTAAAGAAAATAATTTGTTCAAGTGAACATAATCTCAAAAATTGATGATTAACGAGCAATAACAAAAAATTTATAGGATGCAAATATACTGAATTACCAATTATGTTAATTATTCTTTCAACTCATCGTAAATTTAATACATCGTGTGATCAAGTAAAATGTCTCGAGTGTCTTCATCTACCTAACAAAGCCAGTCATTGTATTCATACTATGGGACTTATAAATCAAAGTGGTTTCTATTAATTATCTTTCCTGCTTTGAATTTCCTTCTAACAATACTCTGACAGAACCCCAATTTATCCGGTGATTGGTTTCCCTTACTGGACAAAATGACGTTCCATTTGCTTTGGCAAACCTTACATTGCTTTGATGCTCTTTAAGGCCCTACAGACACTAATCTCCCTCCTCACCCACGTACACGCGTCCTCAATCTCAGCTCGAAGAGCAGAAGATCACGACTAGGCTGGGTCAATATTTGAGGCTTAGTATGAACAAGTGTGGCAGCAAAGTTATGCGAACAGTGGTAGTATTATAAGCTCTTGAATGGATGTTTACGGAAGTAGACTCGGCGGTGTACGGGGATACGGGACCATCGGGCTTACCAATTCTCCAGACCAGAAACGACTCACGCGCAGGACCTACATACACACTTGCGTCTGTCTAGTGAAGGGGTGTCTTTACGGTGGGAATGTTGTGTGATGCATTTCAGTTTTTCCGACCCTATCTAATACATGATATTCCATCAAATAGACAATTTCACAGTATGTAGGCACGAAGAAAGAGACAAAGCTGTGGCTACTCAACATGTCGCGAGGGTCAAAAGAACAATCTAAATACATGACAGAGAGTAGTATTAAGGAAGATCGAAAATCGAATATATTCATCAGAACGATGTTGACACAAATATCAAGAACGGGTTGTCGATGTTCTCCTTCCTCTCAACAGTTAATTTAATGAACTGGGACAGACTGGTTATGTGGCTTTCAAAGTCTTCTATTAGTCGATCAGATGACCAGAGAGCAAAGACAATCTTCATACCGAAGCCACATTGGGGCGGAACTGACAAGGTAGGGCTGAACTGGCAAGGAGGGTAGCCACAATGGGGCTAAACTGGCTTAGTGGGTAGCCACAATGGGGCTAAACTGGCTTAGTGGGTAGCCACAATGGGGCTAAACTGGCTTAGTGGGTAGCCACAATGGGGCTAAACTGGCTTAGTGGGTAGCCACAATGGGGCGTAACTGGCTTAGTGGGTAGCCACAATGGGGCTAAACTGGCTTAGTGGGTAGCCACAATGGGGCTA
>SDVV010021940.1:0-13035 GCA_016164225.1 Gammarus roeselii
CCGTGTTGTTGATAGGGCAGACAAGGGCACTATCGTGTTGTTGATAGGGTTGAAAACGGCACTACCGTGTTGTTGATAGGGCATATAACGGCACTACCTGTTGTTGATAGGGTATATAACGGCCCTACCGTGTTGTTGATAGGAGATATAACGGCACTACCGTCTTGTTTGTAGTTCATATAACAGCACTTTCGTGTATTTGATAGGGCATATAACGGCACTACCATGTTGTTGATAGGGCATATAACGGCACTACCGTGTTTTTGATATCGTATGTGACGTAACTACCGTGTTTTTGACAGGTAGATTACGGCACTACCGTGTTGTTGATAGGGCAGATAACGGCACAACCACGTTGGTGATAGGGCATATAACATCACTACCGTGTTGTTAATAGGGCAGATAACAGCACTACCGTGGTGTTGATAGGGCATATAACGGCACTACCGTGTTGTTGATAGTGCATATAACGGCGTTTCCGTGTTGTTGATAGGGCATATAACGGCACTACAGTGTTGTTGATAGGGCAGATAACGGCACTAGCGTGTTGTTGATCGGGCATGTAACGGCACTACCGTGTTGATGATAGGGCAGACAAGGGCACTACCGTGTTGTTGATAGGGCTGAAAACGGCACTACCGTGTTGTTTATAGGGCATATAACGGTCCTACCTGTTGTTGATAGGGTAGATAACAGCCCTACCGTGTTGTTGATAGATCAGATTACGGCACTCCCGTGTTTTTGATCTAGCATATAACAGCACTACCGTGTTGTTGACAGGGCTTATAACAGTACTTCCGTTTTGTTGATAGGGCATATAACGGCACTAGCGTGTACTTGATAGGGCATCTAACAGCACTACCGTGTTGATTGTAGGGCATATAACAGCACTACCGTGTTGTTGATAGAACATGTAACGGCACTACCTTTTCTTGATAGGGCGGATATCGGCACTACCGTGTTGTTGATGGCGCATATAACGGCACTCCCGTGTTGTTAATAGGGCATACAATTGCGCTACCGTGTTTGTGATAGGGCATATAACGGCACTAGTGTGTTGATGATAGGGCAAATAACGGCTCTACCGTGTTGTTGATAGGGCAGATAACGGCAATACCGTGTTGTTGATAGGGCATATAACGACACTACCGTGTTGTTGATAGGGCATATAACGGCACTACCATGTTTTCGGTATCGTATATGATGTACTTACCGTGTTTTTGATAGTTAGAGTACGGCACTACCGTGTTGTTGATAGGTCAGATAACGGCACAACCACGTTGGTGATAGGGCATATAAAGTAACTACCGTGTCGTTGATAGGGCAGATAACAGCACTACCGTGGTGTTGATAGGACATATAACGGCACTACCGTGTTGTTGATTGGGCAGATAACGGCACTACCATGTTGTTGATAGGGCATATAACGGAACTACCGTGTTGTTGATAGGGCAGATAACGGCACTACTGTGTTGTTGATAGGGCAGATAGCGGCACTACCGTGTTTTTGATAGGGCAGATAACGGCACTACTTTGTTGTTGATAGTTCAGATAATGGCACTACCGTGTTGTTGATAAGGCAAATAACGGCACTACCGTGTTGTTTGTAGGGCATATAACTGCCCTACCGTGTTGTTGATAGGGCAGATATCGGCATTATCGTGTTGTTGGTAGGGCAGATAACGGCGCTACTATGTCGTTGATAGGGCATATAACGGCACTACCGTTTTGTTTGTAGGGCAGATAACGGCACTACCCTGTTGTTGGTACGGCATATAACGGCCTTACATTGTTGTTGATAGGGCATATACGGCAATACCATGTTGTTGATAGGGCAGATAACGGAGCTACCGCGTTGTTGATAGGGCAGACAACTCCAATACCGTGTTGTTGATAGGGCATGTAACGGCACTACCGTGTGGTTGATAGGGCATATAACGGCACCACTGTGTTGCTGATAGGGCAGATAATGGCACCAACTTGTTGTTGATAAGGCAGATAACGGCACTACCGTGTTGTTGATAGGGCATGTAACGGGACTCCCGTGTTGGTGATAGGGCATATAACGGCACTACCGTGTTGTTGATAGGGCAGATAACGGCACTACCGTGTTGTTGATAGGGCAGGTAACGGCACTACCGTGTTTTTGATATGGCAGGTAACGGCACTACCGTGTTGTTGATAGGGCAGATAACGGCAAAACCGTGTTGTTGATAGGGCAGACAACGGCACTATCGTGTTGTTGATAGGGCAGGTAACGGCATAACCGTGTTGTTGATAGGGCAGATAACGGCACTACCGTTTTGTTGATAGAGCAGACAACAGCAAAACCGTGTTGTTGATAGGACAGATAACGGAACTAGCGTGTTGTTGATAGGGCAAATAACGGCCGAACCGTGTTGTTGATAGGGCATATAACGGCACTAGCCTATTTTTGATATCACATCTAACGTAACAACCGTGTTTTTGATAGGCAGATTACGGCACTACCGTGTTGCTGACAGGGCAGATAACAGCACAACTATGATGATGATAGGGCATATAACGGCACTACCGTGTTGTTGATAGGGCAGATAACAGCACTACTGTGGTGTTGATAGGGCAAATAACAGCACTTTAGTGTATTTGATAGGGCATATAACAGCACTACCGTGTTGTTGATAGGGCATATAACGGCACTAGCTTATTTTTGATATCACATCTAACGTAACAACCGTGTTTTTGATAGGCAGATTACGGCACTACCGTGTTGCTGACAGGACAGATAACGGCACAACTATGTTGATGATAGGGCATATAACGGCACTACCGTGTTGTTGATAGGGCAGATAACAGCACTACCGTGGTGTTGATAGGGCATATAACGGCACTGCCGTGTTGTTGATAGGGCAAGTAACGGCACAACCGTGTTGATGATATGGCATATAACGGCCCAACCGTGTTGTTGATAGGGCAGATAACAGAACTACCGTGTTGGTAATGAGGCAGATAACGGCACTACTTTGTTGTTGATAGTTCAGATAATGGCACTACCGTGTGGTTGATAGGGCATATACGGCACTACCATGTCGTTGATAGGGCAGATAACGGAGCTACCGTGTTGTTGATAGGGCAGATAACGGCATTACCGTGTTGTTGATAGGGCATATAACGGCACTACCGTCTTGTTTGTAGGGCATATAACAGCACTTTCGTGTATTTGATAGGGCAGATAGCGGCACTACCGTGTTGTTGATAGGGCATATAACGGCACTTCCGTGTTTTTGATATTGTATCTGACGTACTACCGTGTTTTTGATCGGTAAATTACGGCACTACCGTGTTGATGATAGGGCAGATAACGGCACTACCGTGTTATTGATAGAGCATACAACTGCACTACCGTGTTGTTGATACGGCAGACAAGGGTACTACCGTGTTGTTGATAGGGCTGAAAACGGCAGAACCATGTTGTTCACAGGGCATACAACGGCACTACCTGTTGTTGATAGGGTAGATAACGGCCCTACCGTGTTGCTGATAGATCAGATAACGGCACTCCCGTGTTGTTGACAGAGCATATAACAGCACTGCCGTGTTGTTGATAGGGCATATAACAGTCCTTCCGTGTTGTTGATAGGGCATATAACGGCACTAGCGTGTACTTGATAGGGCATCTAACAGCACTACCGTGTTGTTTGTAGGGCATATAACAGCACTACCGTGTTGTTGATAGGACATATAACGGCACTACCGTGTCGTTGATTGGGCAGATAACGGCACTACCATGTTGTTGATAGGGCATATAACGGAACTACCGTGCTGATGATAGGGCAGATAGTGGCACTACTGTATTGTTGATAAGGCAGTTAACGGCAATACCGTGTTGTTGATAGGGCATATAACGGCACTACCGTATTGTTGATAGGGCATATAACGGCACTACTGTGTTGTTGATATGGCAGATAACGGCAATACTGTGTTGTTGATAGGGCATATAACGGCACTACCGTATTGTTGATAGGGCATATAACAGCACTGCCGTGTTGTTGATATGGCATATAACGGCAATACCGTTGTGTTGATAGGGCATATAACGGCACTACCGTGTTGTTAATTAGGCAGATAACGGCACTACCATGTTGTTGATAGGGCATATAACGGAACTACCGTGTTGTTGATTGGTCAGATAATGGCACTACTGTGATGTTGATAGGGCAGATAACGGCAATACCGTGATGTTGATAGGGCAAATAACGGCACTACCGTATTGTTGATAGGGCATATAACGGCACTGCCGTGTTGTTGATATGGCATATAACGGCACTACAGTGGTGTTGATAGGGCAAATAACGGCACTACCGTGTTGTTGATAGGGCAGATAACTGTACTAACGTGTTGTTGATAGGGCAGATAACGGCACTACCGTGTTGTTGATAGGGCAGATAACGGCACTACTTTGTTGTTGATAGTTCAGATAATGGCACTACCGTGTTGTTGATAAGGCAAATACAGTACTACCGTGTTGTTTGTAGGGCATATAACTGCCCTACCGTGTTGTTGATAGGGCAGATATCGGCATTATCGTGTTGTTGGTAGGGCAGATAACGGCGCTACCATGTCGTTGATAGGGCATATAACGGCACTAACGTTTTGTTTATAGGGCAGATAACGGCACTACTGTGTTGTTGATAGGGCAGACAACTCCAATACCGTGTTGTTGATAGGGCATGTAACCGCACTACCGTGTGGTTGATAGGGCATATAACGGCACCACCGTGTTGCTGATAGGGCAGATAATGGCACTAACTTGTTGTTGATAAGGCAGATAACGGCACTACCGTGTTGTTGATAGGGCATATAACGGCACTCCCGTGTTGGTGATAGGGCATATAACGGCACTACCGTGTTGTTGATGGGGCAGATAACGGCACTACCGTGTTGTTGATAGGGCAGGTAACGGCACTATCGTGTTTTTGATTTGGCAGGTAACGGCACTACCAAGTTGTTGATAGGGCAGATAACGGCAAAACCGTGTTGTTGATAGGGCAGATAACGGCACTACCGTGTTGTTGATAGGGCAGATAACGGCATAACCGTGTTGTTGATAGGGCAGATAACGGCACTACCGTTTTGTTGATAGAGCAGACAACAGCAAAACCGTGTTGTTGATAGGGCAGATAACGGAACTAGCGTGTTGTTGATAGGGCAGATAACGGCCGAACCGTGTTGTTGATAGGGCATATAACGGCACTACCGTGCTGTTGATAGGGCAGATAACGGCACTAGCCTGTTTATGATATCACATCTAACGTAACTACCGTGTTTTTGATAGGCAGATTACGGCACTACCGTGTTGTTGATAGGGCAGATAACGGCACAATCATGTTGGTGATAGGGCATATAACGGCACTACCGTGTTGTTGATAGGGCAGATAACAGCACTACTGTGGTGTTGATAGGGCAGATAACGGATCTACCGTGTTGTTGATAGGACAGATAACGGCATTACCGTGTTGTTGATAGGGCATATAACGGCACTACCGTCTTGTTTGTAGGGCATATAACAGCACTTTCGTGTATTTGATAGGGCAGATAACGGCACTACCGTGTTGTTGACAGGGCATATACCGGCACTTCCGTGTTTTTGATATTGTATCTGACGTAACTACCGTGTTTTTGATAGGTAAATTATGGCACTACCGTTTTGTTGATAGGGCAGATAACGGCACAACCACGTTGGTGATAGGGCATATAACGTCACTACCGTGTTGTTTATAGGGCAGCTAACAGCACTACCGTGGAGTTAATAGGGCATCTAACGGCACTACCGTGTTGATGATAGTGCATATAACGGCACTACCGTGTTGTTGATAGGGCATATAACGGCACTACAGTGTTGTTGATAGGACAGATAACGGCACTACCGTGTTGTTGATAGGGCAGACAAGGGTACTACCGTGTTGTTGATAGGGCTGAAAACGGCAGTACCGTGTTGTTTATAGGACATACAACGGCACTACCTGTTGTTGATAGGATAGATAACGGCCCTACCGTGTTGTTGATAGATCAGATAACGGCACTCCCGTGTTGTTGATAGAGCATATAACAGCACTACCGTGTTGTTGATAGGGCATATAACAGTCCTTCCGTGTTGTTGATAGGGCATATAACGGCACTAGCGTGTACTTGATAGGGCATCTAACAGCACTACCGTGTTGTTTGTAGGGCATATAACAGCACTACCGTGTTGTTGATAGGACATATGACGGCACTACCGTGTCGTTGATTGGGCAGATAATGGCACTACTGTGTTGTTGATAAGGCAGATAACGGCAATACCGTGTTGTTGATAGGGCATATAACGGCACTACCGTATTGTTGATAGGGCATATAACGACACCACTGTGTTGTTGATATGGCGGATAACGGCAATACTGTGTTGTTGATAGGACATATAACGGCACTACCGTATTGTTGATAGGGCATATAACAGCGCTGCCGTGTTTTTGATATGGCATATAACGGCACTACCGTGGTGTTGATAGGGCATATAACGGCACTACCGTGTTGTTAATTAGGCAGATAACGGCACTACCATGTTGTTGATAGGGCATATAACGGAACTACCGTGTTGTTGATTGGTCAGATAATGGCACTACTGTGTTGTTGATAGGGCAGATAACGGCAATACCGTGTTGTTGATAGGGCATATAACGGCACTACCGTATTGTTGATAGGGCATGTAACGGCACTGCCGTGTTGTTGATATGGCATATAACGGCACTACCGTGGTGTTGATAGGGCAGATAACGGCACTACCGTGTTGTTGATAGGGCAGTTAACGGCACTACCGTGTTGTTGATAGGGCAGATAACGGCAAAACCGTGTTGTTGATAGGGCAGACAACGGCACTACCGTGTTGTTGATAGGGCAGATAACGGCATAACCGTGTTGTTGATAGGGCAGATAACGGCACTACCGTTTTGTTGATAGAGCAGACAACAGCACAACCGTATTGTTGATAGGGCAGATAACGAAACTAGCGTGTTGTTGATAGGGCAGATAACGGCCGAACCGTGTTGTTGATAGGGCAGATAACGGCACTAGCCTGTTTTTGATATCACATCAAACGCAACTACCGTGTTTTTGATAGGCAGATTACGGCACTACCGTGTTGTTGATAGGGCATATAACGGCATAACCATGTTGGTGATAGGGCATATAACGGCACTACTGTGTTGTTGATAGGGCAGATAATAGCACTACCGTGGTGTTGATAGGGCAAATAACGGCACTTTCGTGTATTTGATAGGGGAGATAACGGCACTACCGTGTTGGTAATGAGGCAGATAACGGCACTACTTTGTTGTTGATAGTTCAGATAATGGCACTACCGTGTTGTTGATAGGTCATATACGGCGCTACCATGCCGTTGATAGGGGAGTTAACGGAGCTTCCGTGTTGTTGATAGGGCAGATAACGGCATTACCGTTTTGTTGATAGGGCATATAACGGCACTACCGTCTTGTTTGTAGGGCATATAACGGCATTACCGTGTTGATGATAGGGCAGCAACCGGCACTGCCGTGTTATTGATAGAGCATGCAACTGCACTACCGTTATGTTGACAGGGCAGACAAGGGCACTACCGTGTTGTTGATAGGGCTGAAAACGGCAATACCGTGTTGTTGATGGGGCATATAACATCACTACCTGTTGTTGATAGGGTAGATAACGGCCCTACCGTGTTGTTGATAGAGCAGATTACGGCACTCTTTTGTTATTCATAGGGCATATAACGGCACTCCCGTGTTGGTAATAGGGCATATAACAGCACTACCGTGTTGTTGATAGGGCAGATAATGGCACTACCGTGTTGTTGATAAGGCAGGTAACGGCACTACCTTGTTTTTGATGGCATGTAACGGCACTACCGTGTTGTTGATAGAACAGATAACAGCACAAGCGTGTTGTTGATACGGCATATAACGGCAATACCGCGTTTTTGATACTGCAGATAACGGCACTACCGTGTTCTTGATATCGCACATAACGGCACTACCGTGTTGTTGACAGGACATATAACGGCACTACCGTGTTGTCGATAAGGCATATAACGGCACTACATTGTTGTTGATAGGGCATATACGGCACTACCATGTTGTTGATAGGGCAGATAACTGAGCTCCCGTGTTGTTGATAGGGCAGATAACGGCAATACCGTGTTGTTGATATGGCAGATAACGGCACCACCGTGTTGTTGATAGGGAATATAACGGCCTTACCGTGTTATGGATAGGGCAGATAACGGCACTACCGTGTTTTCATAGGGCATATAACGGCACTACCGTGTTGTTGATAGGGCAGATAACGGCACTACCGTCTTGTTGAAAGGGCATAAAACGGCACTACCGTGTTGTTGATAGGGCATATAACGGCACTACCGTGTTGTTCATAGGGCAGATAACGGCAGTACCGTGTTGTTGGTAAAGCAGATAACGGCACTACCGTGTTGTTGATAGGGCATATAACGGCACTACCGTGTTGTTGATAGGGCAGATAACAGCACTACCATGGTGTTGATAGGGCATAGAACAGCATTACCGTTTTGTTGATAGGGCATTTAACGGCACTACCGTGTTGATTATATCTCGCCTAATACCCTTGTGGCATGGGCCGACAGAGACAAAAATCATCAGGCCACTTTATCCCGCCTAATACCGTCGTGGCATGGGCCGGCAGAGACCGTCATCATCAGGTCTCTATATCCCGCCTAAAACCTTTGTGGCATGTCCCGGCAGAGACACTCATCATCAGGTCGCTGTATCCCGTCCAATACCCTTGTGGCATGGGCCGTCAGACACCGTCATCATCAGGTCGCTGTATCCCGCCTAATACCCTGGTGGCATGGGCCGGCAGAGACAGTCATCATCAGGTCGCTGTATTCCGCCTAATACCCTTGAGGCATGGGCCGGCAGAGAGAGTCATCATCAGGACGCTGTATCTTGCCTAATGCCTTTGTGGCATGTGCCGGAGGAGACAGTCATCATCAGAGCGCTGTATCCCGCCTAATACCCTTGTGGCATGGGCCGGCAGAGACAGTCATCATCAGGTCGCTGTATCCCGCCTAATAGTTTTTTGGCATGGTCCGACAGAGACAGTCATTATCAGTTCGCTGTATCCCACCTTAGGCCCTTTTGGCATGGGCCGACAGAGACAGTCATTATCAGGTCGCTGTATCCCGCCTTAGACCCTTTTGGCATGGGCCGGCAGAGTCAGTCATTATCAGGTCGCTGTATCCCGCCTAATACCCTTGTTGCAAAGGCCGGCAGAGACAGTCACCATCAGGTCGCTGTATCCCACCTAATACCCTTGTGGGGTGGGCTGGCAAAGACAGTCATCATCAGGACACTGTATCCCGCCTGATATCCTTGTGGCATGGGCCGGCAGAGATAGTCATCATCATGTCGCTGTGTTCCACATAATACCCTTGTGACATGGGCCGGCAAAGACAATCATCATCAGGTCGCTGCATTCCGACTAATACCCTTGGTTCATGAGCCGGCAGAGACAGTCGTCATCAGGTCGCGGTCCCCCACCTAAAACCCTTGTGGTATGGACCGGCAGAGACAGTCATCATCAGGTCGCTCTATCCCGCCTAATACCTTTGTGGCATGAGCCGGCAGAGACAGTCATCATCAGGCCACTGTTTCACGCCTCATACCGTCGTGGCATGGGCCAGCAGAGACCGTCATTATCAGTTCTATGTATCCCGCCTAAGCCTTTGTGGCATGTCCCGGCAGAGACAGTCATCATCAAGTCGCTCTATCCCGCCTAATACTCCTGTATCATGGGCCGGCTGAGACAGTCATCATCAGGTCGCTGTATTCCGCCTAATACCCTTGAGGCATGGTCCGCAGAGAGAGTCATCATCAGGTCGCTGTATCTTGCCTAATACCTTTGTGGCATGAGCCGGAGTTGACAGTCATCATCAGATCGCTGTATCCCGCCTAATACCCTTGTGGCATGGGCCGGCAGAGACAGTCGTCATCAGGTCGCTGTATCCCGCCTAATATTATTTTGGCATGGTCCGACAGAGACAGTCATTATCAGGTCGCTGTATCCCACCTAAGGCCCTTTTGGCATGGGCCGACAGAGGCAGTCATTATCAGATCACTGTATCCCGCCTTAGACCCTCTTGGCATGCACGGCAAGGACAGTCATCAGGTCGCTGTATCCCACCTGATACCCTTAAGGCATGGGCCGGCAATGACAGTCATTATCAGGTCGCTGTATCCCACCTAATATTCTTGTGGCATAGGCCGGCAGAGAGAGTCATCATCAGGTCGCTGTATACCGCCTAATACCCTTGTGGCATAGGCCGGCAGAGACAGTCATCATCAGGTCGCTATATCCCGCCAAATACCCTTGTGGCATGGGCCGGCAGAGACAGTCATCATCAGGTTGCTGTCCTCCACCTAATACCCTTGTTGCATGGACCGGCAGAGACAGTCATCATCATGTCGATGTATCCCGACTAATATTATTTTGGCATGGGCCGACAGAGACAGTCATTATCAGGTCGCTGTATCCCGTCTTAGACCCTTTTGGCATGAACGGCAAAGACAGTCATCAGGTCGCTGTATCCCGCCTAATACCCTTGTGGCATGGGCCGGCAATTTCAGTCATTATCAGGTCTATGTATCCCGCCTAATACCCTTGTGGCATAGGTTGGCAGAGAGAGTCATCATCAGGTCGCTGAATCCCGCCTAATAACCTTGTGGCATAGGCCGGCAGAGACAGTCATCATCAGGTTGCTATATCCTGCCAAATACCCTTGTAGCATTGGCCGGCAGAGACAGTCATCATAAGGTTGCTGTCCTCTGCCTTATACCCTTGTTGCATAGACCGGCAGAGACAGTCATCATCAGGTCGCTGTATCCCGCCTAATACCCTTGTGGCAGGGGCCGACAGAGACAGTCATCATCAGGTTGCTGTATCCCGCCTAATACCCTTGTGGCATGGGCCGGCATAGACAGTCATTATCAGGTCGCTGTATCTCGCCTAATACCCTTGTGGCATGGGCAGGCAAAGACAGTCATCATCAGGTCGCTGTATCTCGCCTAATACCCTTGTTGCATGGGCCGGCAGAGAGAGTTATCTGAGGTCGCTGTATCCAGCCTTGAACCTTTGAGGCATAAGCCGGCAGAGACGGTCATCATCAGTTTGCTGAATCCCGCCTAATACCCTTGTAGCATGATCCGGCAGAGACAGTCATCATCATGTCACTGTCCCCCAACTAATACCTTTGTGGCATAAGCCGGAAGAGACAGTCATCATCAGGTTGCTGTATCCCGCCTAATATTATTTTGGCATGGGCCGACAGACAGTCAATATCAGGTCGCTGTATCCCGCCTTAGACCCTTTTGGCATGAACGGCAAAGACAGTCATCAGGTCGCTGTATCCCAACTGATACCCTTGTGGCATGGGCCGGCAATGACAGTCATTATCAGGTCGCTGTATCCCGCCTAATATTTTTGTGGCATAGGCCGGCAGAGAGAGTCATCATCAGGTCGCTGTATCCCGCCTAATGTCCTTGTGGCATAGGCCGGCAGAGACAGTCATCATCAGGTCGCTATATCCCGCCAAATACCCTTGTGGCATGGGCCGGCCGAGACAGTCATCATCAGGTTGCTGTCCTCCACCTAATACCCTTGTTGCATGGACCGGCAGAGACAGTCATCATCAGGTCGATGTGTCACGCCTAATATTCTTGTGGCATAGGCCGGCAGAGAGAGTCATCATCAGGTCGCTATATCCCGCCTAATGTCCTTGTGGCATGGGCCGGCAGAGACAGTTATCATCAGGTCGCCATATCCCGCCAAATACCCTTGTGGCATGGGCCGGCAGAGACAGTCATCATCGTGTTGCTGTCCTCCACCTAATACCCTTGTTGCATTGACCGGCAGAGACAGTCATTATCAGGTCGCTGTATCCCGCCTAATACCCTTGTGGCATAGGCCGGCAGAGAGAGTCATCATCAGGTCGCTGTATCCCGCCTAATACCCTTGTGGCATAGGCCGGCAGAGACAGTCATCATCAGGTCGGTATATCCTGCCAAATACCCTTGTGGCATGGGCCGGCAGAGACAGTCATCATCAGGTTGCTGTCCTCCGCCTAATACCCTTGTTGCATGGACCGGCAGAGACAGTCATCATCAGGTCGCTGTATCTCACCTAATACCCTTGTGACATGGGCCGGCAGAGACAGTCATCATCAGGTTGCTGTATCCCTCCTAATACCCTTGTGGCATGGGCCGGCAGAGAGAGTCATCATCAGGTCGCTGTATCCCGCCTTATACCCTTGTGGCATAGGACGGCAGAGACAGTCATCATCAGGTCGCTTTATCCCGCCAAATACCCTTGTGGCATGGGCCGGCAGAGACAGTCATCATCATGCTGCTGTCCTCCGCCTAATACCCTTGTTGCATGGGCCGGCAGAGACAGTCATCATCAGGTCGCTGTACCCCGCCTAATACTCTTGTGGCAAGAGCCGGCAGAGACAGTCATCATCAGGTCGCTGTATCTCACCTAATACCCTTGTGGGGTGGGCCGGCAAAGACAGTCATCATCAGGTCGCTGTATCCCGCCTAATACCCATGTGGCATGGGCTGGCAGAGACAGTCATCATCAGGTCGCTGTATCCCGCCTAGCACCATTGTGGCATGGGCCGGCAGAGTCAGTCATCATCAGGTTGCTGTATCACCGCCTAATTCCCTTATGGCATGGGCCGGCAGAGACAGTCATCATCAGGTCACTGTATCCCGCCTAACATTTACTTGTGGCATGGGCCGGCAGAGATAGTCATCATCAGGTCGCTGTGTTCCACATAATACCCTTGTGACAAGGACCGGCAAAGACAGTCATCATCAGGTCGCTGTATCCCGCCTAATGTCCTTTTGGCATGGGCTGGCAGAGACAGTCATCATCAGGTCGCTGTATCCCGCCTAATACCCTTGTGGCATGGGCTTACAGAGACAGTCATCATCAGAT
>SDVV010021941.1:0-13035 GCA_016164225.1 Gammarus roeselii
CCCTTGGATGTCTTGCTGTTTGAGGCATGCAGCGATGAGTTGGGCTTTGAGTTGGCCGTTGATCATGGTATCCTCAGCAACCCTTGGATGTCTTGCTGTTTGAGGCATGCAGCGATGAGTCGGGCTTTGAGTGGGCCGTTGATTATGGTATCCTCAGCAACCCTTGGATGTCTTGCTGTTTGAGGCATGCAGCAATGAGTCGGGCTTTGAGTTGGCTGTTGATCATGGTATCCTCAGCAACCCTTGGATGTCTTACTGTTTGAGGCATGCAGCGATGAGTCGGGCTTTGAGTGGGCCGTTGATCATGGTATCCTCAGCAACCCTTGGATGTCTTGCTGTTAGAGGCATGCAGCGATGAGTCGGGCTTTGAGTTAGCTGTTGATCATGGTATCCTCAGCAACCCTTGGATGTCTTGCTGTTTGAGGCATGCAGCGATAGGTCGGGCTTTGAGTGGACCGTTGATCATGGTATCCTCAGCAACCCTTGGATGTCTTTTGTTGCTGGAAGGCATGCGGTGATTGGCCGGGCGTTGATGGGTTTGTTGGTCATGATTTTGTGCAGATTCCTCTTGGATGTTTGATTGTGTTGATCACGTTCTTTGTGTTCGTTGAGGTAGTGTTGATTCGAGGTCGTCGTTTATCACACTTCTCAGTTTATTACGATTCAGCTTTGATTCGATCCAGTGTTGATTACCACTGTCGGCATGTTCAAGTCCTTTCACCTTCATTCAAAGCTTATGATCGCTCTCATCAACCCTTAGCTACCTCTTATGCATACCAGTTCACAACGGCGCCCGTCATTGTAATCGGTGAAAGGTGCAGGCTCCACGGTATACCCATGCCACCGCTGCTGCAGACCGGCAGCTGGCGTTGTGCAGGACACGGGTCGCTGCACAAGGCTCCAAAGGGACTAGGTTTGCGTTGTGCTTGCGATGTCTGCCACTAGAAGTCCGATGTGAGGCACTAACTGCATCCCCCTTCATACGATACCGTTGGTGCCTGCGAGGACAACATATGGCCCCGTGGCAGCATCCGATTGACTGTGCGTTCAGTACAGCCAATCGATAGAAGAAAAAAGTGTTGTCGTCACAGGCACCAACTGTATCCCGTGTGAAGGGTCTCTAGAGGCACACTAAAGGCACATCTAGGAATGACTTCTTTCCGGCAGCAAATGGTGATTACAACACCTACTGAGTCACTTCTGCCTCGTTTTGAGAGTGGAGAATGAGGCGTTAGTAAGGAGTTGACGGGTGTTCGTACGTCGGTGAGAACTGCTGTTCACTCACAAGCTTGGTGTTGTGATCGTAGAGCTCGCATTCACCTCATTACGAATGCTTTTGCTTTATAAGCTGCTGGAGGTTCCAGGGGATTAATTTCCTTATTGTTGTCCTGAACATTATTGATTGGTGTTTGGTACTGCAGGATGCGGAGCTGAACTCTCGCACTGCGCAGGGAGCTAAAAGACCGCTGATATTCTGATCGTTTATTGTGTCTTTTATTCGAAGATTGGACGGGCAATTTTATTGCTTGCAAGATACTAGAGTGTTTGTTCATCTCAATACTGAAACATTGACCAGCAACTCTTTCTCTGTTCGCGGTTTCGCTGTTGTGTGCCCTTACTACCCCTGGGCATGTAACGTGCAGCAGGCACCAGGTGTGTCGTCACGCTACGCTGCCCTTGCTCGCCCCTCTGGCACTCCTAAACCCCCCTCCCCCTACGGGTATCCTGTCTGCCCCTCCATCCTCTCTGCTGCCGGCACGAACCTGGGTCATCTCACACGCCAGGTAATTTAGTGGTCATCATGGTGGACAACCAAAGACTAATGAGGACTAAGTGTACTTACAATGGACGGATGGCATAGGCATAACTACTCAACAGGACGATTGGAATAGAAACGAGCAATGCTGCTATTCCTGTTTCACAGGAGGTCTAAAAGACTTGATTACCTGTTACCCAATGATACCCTCAGCATAAAGTAATTTGCTCGGCAGTCGTCCTTCACATTCTACCCTTTGGTACACCAAAGGTCGATTTGACCACGAATTAGAAGCTGAACTAAAGGATCTGAGCTACCGTTAGGCACTCCCTATGGTTGCCCTAACAGCAGATGGCAGCGCTCGGGCTGCCAAGAGCATTGCAGCTTGCTGCCGTGGGCGTACGCTGGCACTGTGGGCGTCCGAGCCAGCCCGCAGCACTAACTACATCCAATATTCATCAAACAAGCTATATGTGCACTGGCCAAACACGCTACCTATTCAATAGATTAAGTTAGTACCGTAGCAAAGAACTAACTTTCCATTCCCCTCGTAGAGTTTAACTCAACATGGATGTCTGTGACGATGTTTGTCTTGAATATATTAGGCAAATTTCACTGTGTATAAAAATGCAGTGTGGAACAATCGGTATGGCGCCCCCGGCTCTAGGGTGGAAGAATATTGGTTTACTTAGTGCCGTATTTTTTTCTTAGAATTTGTTTTGGACATTTGGATTCCATAAAAGTATGAGCGTCCGTCTGTTTCGAGTGGGTTTTCAAATGCGGATGACGCAGAGCTGTACGTTTTTTTTCCAAAACGCTTTTTTTGTGTGGGGGGGGGTTACCGAGTAGTGATTTTGGCCGGATACCCGATATCCGGTCAATCAGACTGTTTGGATCTGATTGACCGGATAATATCAGAATTCTCCGTGATCGGATGCTAGCATGATGACAAATTGCGGATGCGGATTGCAAATGCGGGGTTCCGCTGATGCGTATATTCGGGCTTTCACAATGTTTTTGTTATCGCACAAACTTCGTCCGTTTGATGATGACTTGAGACCAGGTACCGCACGCCAGATCATGTCTGGCTGTGGCTCATCTACCAAAGAGACGCTTGCAAAGTCTGGCTGCGGCTCATCTGCCAATGGAACACTTGTAAATTCTGATTGTGGCTCATCTACCAAAAAGACGCTTGCAATGTCTGGCTGTGGCTCATCTGCCAACGGAGCGCTTGTGAAGTCTGATTGTGGCTCATCTACCAAAGAGACGCATGCGAAGTCTGATTGTGGCTCATCTACCAAAGCGATGCTTGCAAAATCTGGCTGTGGCTCATCTGCCAATGGAACGCTTGTAAAGTCTGATGGTGGCTCATCTACCAAAGAGACGCTTGCAAAGTCTGGCTGTGGCTCATCTGCCAATGGAACGCTTGTCAAGTCTGGTTGTGGCTCATCTACCAAAAAGACGCTTGCAAAGTCTGGCTGTGGCTCATCTGCCAATGGAACGCTTGTCAAGTCTGGTTGTGGCTCATCTACCGAAGAGGCGCTTTCAAAGTCTGGCTGTGGCTCATCTACCAAGGGAACGCTTGTGAAGTCTGATTGTGGCTCATCTACCAAAGAGACGCATGTAAAGTCTGGTTGTGGCTCATCTACCAAAGAGACGCTTGCAATGTATGGCTGTGGCTCATCTGCCAATGAAATGCTTGTGAAGTCTGGTCGTGGCTCATCTACCGACGAAACACTTGCAACTTCTGGTTGTGGCTCATCTACCGTTGAAACACTTGAAACTTCTGTTTTTTTTGGCTCAGCAATTTCTGGTTGTGGCTCATCTACCGACGAAACGCTTACAAAATCTAGTTGTGGCTCATCTTCCGACGAAACATGTGCGAAATCTGGTTGTGGAGCATTCACTAAAGAGACGCTTGCAGAATCTGGTTGTATCTCTTCTACCGACAAAACGCTTGCAACTCTGGCTGTGGCTCATCTACCGATGAAACACTTGTAAAGTCTGGTTATGGCTCGTCTACCGACGAGGCACTTGCAAAGTCTAGTTGTGGCTTATCTACCAACGAGCTATTTGCAAAGTCTGGTTGTGGCTCATCTTCCGATGAAACGCTTGCAAAGTCTAGTTGTGGCTCATCTTCCGATGAAACGCTTGTAAAGTCTGGTTGTGGCTCATCTTCCTATGAAACGCTTGCGAAGTCTGGTTGTGGCTCATCTACCGATGAAACGCTTGCAAAGTCTGGTTGTGGCTCATTTTCCGATGAAACGCTTGCAAAGTCTAATTGTGGCTCATCTTCCGATGAAACGCTTGCGAAGTCTGGTTGTGGCTCATTTACCGATGAAACGCTTGCAAAGTCTGGTTGTGGCTCATCTTCCGATGAAACGTTTGCAAAGTCTGGTTGTGGCTCATCTACAGATGAAACGCTTGCAAAGTCTTGTTGTGGCTCATCTTCCGATGAAACGCTTGCAAAGTCTGGTTGT
Organism: Gammarus roeselii; assembly: GCA_016164225.1. Lineage (NCBI taxonomy): Eukaryota > Metazoa > Arthropoda > Malacostraca > Amphipoda > Gammaridae > Gammarus > Gammarus roeselii. Next base: position 4,237 of record SDVV010021941.1, read on the forward strand.
GGCTCATCTTCCGATGAAACGCTTGCAAAGTCTGATTGTGGCTCATCTCCCGATGAAACGCTTGTAAAGTCTGGTTGTGGCTCATCTTCCGATGAAACGCTTGCAAAGTCTGGTTGTGGCTCATCTACCGATGAAACTCTTGCAAAGTCTGGTTGTGGCTCATCTACCGATGAAACGCTTGCAAAGTCTGGTTGTGGCTCATCTACCGATGAAACGCTTGCAAAGTCTGGTTGTGGCTCATCTTCCGATGAAACGCTTGCAAAGTCTGGTTGTGGCTCATCTTCCGATGAAACGCTTGCAAAGTCTGGTTGTGGCTCATCTTCCGATGAAACGCTTGCAAAGTCTGGTTGCGGCTCATCTTCCGATGAAACGCTTGCAAAGTCTAGTTGTGGCTCATCTACCGATGGAACGCTGGCAATAGAACATATGGATGAACAGACTTGCAGACAGATGGATGGACGTGTCGTCGCCAGCTGGCTGGCTGTGTATGTGCTCGTACAAACACACACACACGAACAAATTTAATCAGATTGTGTTAGCTCGGCGTCGCAGACGAGCTCGTGTGTGTGTGTGTGGCTCGTTGTGTGCGTTTGCGCCCGATTGCGGGTTAAGGAAAAGTAAATAAGAGAACATGAAAAGTTGTCCCTCTAAGAACACTTTTTGGGGCGAAGGCACTGAACAAATTCAAGTATAAATTATGCCTCCATTTAAAGGGTATGTACTTAATGTATCCACCTAATTTGTTGATGTGTAATGTTCTGTGTAGGGTGAGAAAGGGTCAGCCAAAGCCCACAGAAGGACCAGCGTCAGCAGCAGCAGCTGTGTGTGTCCCGTGGTGGCGAGGGGTGCGGTAGGGTGCGTCGCCCCCCTCAGCATCACCAGAGGCAGCCTCACCAGACCTCGTAACGCATTGCAAGGCCGGACGTTTCGGTTGCCGCATCCCCGTCCGGTCGCCCGTCCGGGTTTTAGAACCAGCGTATTGAAGGGTTATCATTATTGATTGGGATGCACATTTGCCGAGTTGATTGAAAGTTGTTTCCTGAGAAGACAAGTTTGGGCGGGGTCCCGTTCAGCAATGCGTTAGATTTTTCTTCTGGGGAATGTATCACGTTCCGTTTTCTGACGTCAGGTTGGGCGAATGACCGTGTGTGCTCGAAGCGTATGTTCGTTCACGACCGGAGTTGTTTCTCTGATCTAGTTGATGGCGCGTTCTGATATCGTCGTCTATTGCGTGTACCGTCGTCTGCTCAGTTGGCGACATTCGCTCGTCGAGTTATTTTGCCTCGCGCCACATCGTCAGTTTCTGCTGGGCTCTATCGTACGCAATTCGTACCAAACGGTCTGCATATCCGGTGTCCTTCACCAATCGTTATCAAACTTGTATGGGTTTCACTGATAAGTTTTTATCACCAACCCTCTTTTTCGGACATCGGCAAGTAATCTTCCCCCTCTCTACTCCCCTCCCTCATTCTTTCCCTTACTCCCCTCCCCATTTAGCCCCTTCTCGCTGTACCCTATAGGGTTAACCCGGCATGGCTCATTATGCCGCTGCATGACCGGGACCGTTGTCGGGTAATGGGTTATCCTGTCCCTGCTCGCCTCACGCACCTGTTGCGCGACCCATGACGGTGAGGACGGGGAAGGAACCTTCAAGGAAGAGTAGCCGTCAGAGAGGAGTAGCTTCCAGGTAGAAGTAGTCTTCTGGAAGCCGTAGCCTTAAGGAAGAAATAGCCTTAAGGAAGAAATAGCCTTCAGGAAGGAGTCGTCTTCAGGAAGGAGTCGTCTTCAGGAAGGAGTCGTCTTCAGGAAGGAGTCGTCTTCAGGAAGAAGTCGTCTTCAGGAAGAAGTCGTCTTCAGGAAGAAGTCACTTCAGGAAGAAGTCGCCTTCAAGGAGGAGTCACCTTGAGGAAGGAGTCTCTTTCAGAGAGGAGTCTCTTCAGAGAATAGTCTCTTTCAGAGAGGAGTCTCTTTCAGAGAGGAGTCTCTTTCAGAGAGGAGTACCCTTCAGAGAGGAATAGTCTTGAGGGAAGAGTAGCCATGAGGGAGGAGTAGCCATGAGGGAGGAGTAGCCATGAGGGAGGAGTAGCCATGAGGGAGGAGTAGCCTTGAGGGAGGAGTAGCTATGAGGGAAGAGTAACCTTGACGATAAAGTGTTTTTCAAGGAGGAGTAGTAACCGTCACTGTTTCGTCCTGCATAGCTCCCCTTGTTCACCGTAGTATGACCTTTGAACATCAAACCTGTCCCGCGCCCTTCAAAATACCCGCTTGGGGCGTTTCCCCTCCCCTTTTCGTGGCTATTCTGGCAATACTTTGCATGGCAGCAATGCTCACAGACGGTGTCCAGGTAGTCAAAGGCGATTCGTCTTCTAATTTTATCTTTTCATCCAAGGTCAAGTTATTTACATATGCTGCTGTCTCTAATTTGTTTGTCATTATGTAACGTTGTTCCAATAGTTAACGAGTTGCTATTGATCGCTATGAACCGCTACGCAAAAGCCTTTGCTCTCCTCCAGAGGGTTCATTTCATTTTTTGCCCTGGTCACACAGCTCGAACAATTGGCTGACACTTGACCGTGTTTCTCTGGCATCAGTAACACCTGAACTGTGGGGATAGAGCAGTCTAGGCAGGGGTAATGCTGGAAGAACTTTGAAAATTGACAACCCCTATACCCCTGGCATCTACTGAGGTGAGCAATGTGCCTATTAGGGGTTGAAGTAACAAACTTCGCTACCCATACACTTTAAATTTCTTTGTAGTTTATGTCTGTGTTGACTCGTGTAGACACTTTCTAACACGATGGAGCTAAGTCGAGTTAAGCTCTACTCAATGGCTTCTCGTGCTTCTAGTGTTTAGGCTCCAGTGTCCTTGGCTCTACGATACGATTAAATCTCGAGTTTAGAGCAATGAGCTTCGCGTTAAATATCAGTTTACACAAGTATTGTATTTTGTTGAGCCATCGGATATAATAGGCGTACCACCTCGTCTAGTCCTGCCGCAATGTCGCAAGCAGGCAACGTGGATTGTGTATGGTGTCCTGCCTGGTACACTTGGTATGGTGCTAGCACTACGGCACCTGTTTGCTCGACCTGTTTAGATCGTAGTTTGGATGCAATTAGCGTTTATTGATTGTGATGTTCTGGCTACGAGCCAATTGGGGGCTGACGAGGAGAAGTGTTGGCTTTGATAATCCCATCATGGAGGTATACATTTGTAATGATATACACCTGATCATGCCAAATACGCTGCCATATACTCTTATGATATACCCATACTACTAATATGTAGTATGCTACATTCAATGTGCACTGCATGCCATTGGCAACAAAGCTATGTATTGGAAATGATGGAAATTCAGCGATATTTTTTCCTCTGCATCGTATTAGGCCAAGTTATCACTTCTCCATGTTTCCTTTAAAGGCCAACACAGCAATCAGGTAGGTAGGTTTAATGGAAGTATAGACGCTGTATTCGTGTCAATATAATTACTTCAATTATGATTTTTTTTGTAACTGAATGTACATGAAGTAAGATATTGAAATGTCGACTGAATTTGCTCGAAGGACCTGAGTGTCACAGTTACTGAGTACGGCGATCGAGGAACAGTGCGACCGAGATACAGTGCGCAATGAAATGTTCCTCGACTCGTGGTGTGGGAGTAGCTTATTGGCGGGCAGTGATGGTAGTTGTTTCTATTCAATCGCTTCACTCGCCTTCGTTTCATCGAGATAGAAGAATCTATTTAGAAGTTGCTAATTGTTCAGAACTTCACATACCTGGTTATACACTCTGATTGCTATGCTAGGTATTAAGAGACTAGGTGTGCGGGGAACAGACATCTCCAAGGGGGTAGAGTAATAGAAATCGGTTTAGATTGTGGGAGTAACGGTAGGCGCCAAGGGGGGGTAGACAATTGGGGGAGAGGGTTGGGAATGCCGCGATCTATACCGGCGCGGCTGCTACCGTCGGTCTGGCGCCAGCCTCTCCCTGAACACCCACATCTCTCTGCCTCTCCCTGAGCACCAGCATCTCCCTGACACTCTTCGAGCACCAGCATCTTCCTGCCTCTCCCTGAACACTAATATCTCCCTGCCTCTTTCTGTACACCACCATTTCCTTGCCTCTTCATGAACAGACTAGTCCATCCCTGCCTCTACCTGAGCACCAGCCTCTTCCTGCCTCTACCTGAGCACTTGTCTTTCCCTGAGTACAATCATCACCCTGTTTGTCTATAAGAACTAGCATCTCCCAGTCTCTCCCTGAGCAACAACGTCTATCTGCCGTACTCTGAACACCAACATCTTCCATCCTCTTTCTGAGCACCAGCCTTTCCCTACCTCTCCCAAAGCACCAGCATCTCCCTGCCTCTTTCTGATTACCAGCATCTCTTCGCCTCTCCCTTTGCACCCCAGCATCTCCCTGCCTTTCCATTTGCACCAGCATCTCCTTGCCTCTGCCTGAGCACCAGCATCTCCCTGCCTCTCCCTTTGCACCAGCATCTCCCTGCCTCTCCCTTTGCACCAGCATCTCCCTGCCTCTCCCTTTGCACCAACATCTCCCTGCCTCTCCTTTTGCATCAGCATCTCCTTGCATCTGCCTGAGCACCAGTATCTCCCTGCCTCTGCCTGAGCACCAGTATCTCCCTGCCTCTGCCTGAGCACCAGTACCTCCCTGCCTCTCCTTGAGCACCAGCAATCCTCTGCCTCTGCGTGCTTCTCATTGAGCATCAGCCTCTCTCTGAGCATCTGCCTCTCTCTGAGCATCTGCCTCTCTCTGAGCATCTGCCTCTCTCTGAGCATCTGCCTCTCTCTGAACATCATCCTCTCTCTGAGCATCAACCTCTCACTGAGCATCAACCTCTCACTAAGCACCAGCCTCTCCTCGAGCACCAGCCTCTCCTTGAGCACCAGCCTCTCCTTGAGCACCAGCCTCTCCTTGAGCACCATCCTCTCCATAAGCACCAACATTTCATAACCTCTCCTGAGCGCTAGCTAGCGCTGCTTCTCCCTGAGCAACATCATCTCCTTGTCTCTTTGAGCATTAGCATCTGTCTGTCTCTCTCTGAGCAGCAGCAACAACAACATGTCATTTATGAACAGAAGAAAAAGAACAAGTCCAAGAATCGATCCCCATAGAACTCCAAAATCGATCCCTGTGGAACTCCAGCTTTCAAACCAGGAAGTTTGTATGTTCAGTTTCGAGTGTTTTTTCATTGATAATTATTTTGTTGTGCACAAGCAATTAGTCCAGAGAGGTCCAACAAGACGAATGATGATAGACAGTTTTTATCAATTGCTGTGTTTACGAGTTCGAGGATTTAGATTAGTTCATTTTCAGTAGATATCCTACGCATTTATGCATACTGACAGTCGTTAATGAGATTTTCATCTTCTAAGTAGTCAAGTAGCTAGTTGACGTGAAATAATTTTCTCTTAGACTTTGAAACACAGTTTGGAGACTTATGCGTATGATTTGAAAGATCATTCGCATCCTTTTGTTTTGGGCTCGTTCTACTTAGGCCTCGTTTCAGATTCGGAGGAAGCGTGTTTGTTGCAATGGATGTGTTGATGAGATGCTGGAGTAATGACAGTATCATTTCTAATCCGTCTTTTGAGTACTGCAGTGTTATTCCATCGTACCCACATCAGTATATGCTTGGAGCTATTTGTTATCGGGGGATGGTGTGCCTCGAATTATCGGAGGATGGCGTGCGTCGAATTGACTCTTTTCGCTTCAATTTTTCGTTTACGGGTGAAGATGCTTAGGTACGTTTGCTAGTCACCTCTTCATTTGTGTACTTTATTATTGGCGGTGAAATCATTTGAAGTTTCAGTAATTTCTTCTGGGTTTTCGTAGTTGTCCTGGTTTTCGGTTACTTTGGTACAACTTTTTCAAGGATATTCTAATTTTGTTTGGGATTATTGTTTGCTTCCTCTAAATCTCGTACTGTATCTTTCACTTGGAGACTTACTTGGCTATTTGGAGTTTCTTTGCTGTTATAGCCGGTCACAGCGTAGCTGCCAACTTGTGGGGAACTACTCGTGCTGTGGCATCAGCACTTGCATGTTGCTGCCAAATTCACCAGTCTGATCCCGGCTTGGCGACGCGGTCAAGTAGGGAGTTATTTCCTTCCATTGATTACAGGTAGATCCGGAACACAGCTGAGGTACCTTTCCAACCGGCTTTTGAACCTGAAAGTGTTTGCTGTGACTGCCAATTGCGGCTCTCGGTTGATTTCACGTATTTGCAGTGGCAGTTGAGTGCGTAACTGAGATGCCCGGCACGTGAAGCTGTCAGGAGAAACCGTTAGCATCGTTAGGCCGCACAATGGTTCTGGCACTTTGAAGTAACACATTCTATCAAGCCTTGCCTGGTTTCACCTGGTTTCCTTCGTTACGATTGTTTTCTTCACATTGGCCGTGCTGTACTGCGGGTCCTTTTTTATCTATGTATGTATTCATCAATGAGTTCGTTAGTTTGTTTCACTCCGATTCACAATTATACCACACCATGTAGAAGTTTGATACACGGATCACTCATCGAATTCATGTTTAGGGGTAACCTAAGTTAGTCCGGACACATTTGTTACCATTATTATCTTATGCATATATTTGCTGGTAGATTCTATTTCCTGTCCGTTACAACAATATATCTTTGAGATGTAACTCAGAAAAGGCAGAACACTTCTCAAGATATCAGGACATTGATATACCCGTACTATAAGCACGGTTTTTGATTTGAATTGTGGAGCAAACGGCATTGCTCGATTCAATTGTACCCTAATTTGATGTGTATTTTAGAATTTAGAAATACTTCCTACCCTCAAAAATACCACGAGGCATCTCGTGAATGAGCGTTTTTCTTCTTTCTTTCTTAACTTCTGCAAGCTATTCGTGTAATGAAGCATGGTTTTGCATTAGTACGCCTAGATCACGAGGCCTTCTTCTTCGTCAATGGATGCGTCATTTACTAGAATGATATAAAGACTCTGTTTTCAGGCCAGATTTTTTTCATGTCTTAGTAATTCAACTTTAAATGAATTGAATTTCATGTCTTCGCCCGCCCACTTGAAGATTTATTCCCGATGGTTTGAACATTTTCTCCACCTCTTGCATCCCTGACAATGCCTCGGTACTCTGGTATCATCATTGCAAAGCAGGAGACTGGTGTTTGTGGACAGTTTGTGCTCAGATCATTAGCCATTACTAAGCAAAGTAGAGGGCCAGGCACTGTGCTTTGTGGGACCCCACTAAGGACTCCCACTGGTGCAGGAGTGTTTCCATCAACTACCACACTTTGAGTTATGACTTTAACAAAGATTTTGATCCGTTTGTAAACATTTCCTTGAGTACCGCCGTTATATAGTTTTGATGACGGTATACTGTGATCTACTTTGCATTTCCTTGGATACCGGCGTTATTTAGTTTTGATGACTGTATACTGTGATCTACTTTGCATTTCCTCGGATACCGGTGTTATATAGTTTTGATGACGGTATACTGTGATCTACTTTGCATTTCTTCGGATACCGGCGTTATATAGTTTTGATGACGGTATACTGTGATCTACTTTGTCACAGGCCTTAGCCTAACCTGGATAAATTCCATCCCAATTTGATCCATCGCCCAATATATTTATTATTTCGTCATAGTGCTCCAGCAGTTGGGCCAACGTGCTCTTCTTACTTCTCTTAAGGACCCACCTTGGAGGTGAACCATTCATTCATGGCATCAAAATTTACTCGCGTCATTTAATTATTTTTACGAATATTTTGACTACGTTTGTGAGGCTACCTTTTTTGCTAGAGGGAAGATGACTGTATGTTTCCTGGTTTGTGGGATATCGGAGGTGTCCAAAAAGTTCTGCCACAACATTTGTAGTGCACTTGACAGCACCTGTTTGCATAGTTACAATGGAGCAGCTGGGATGCTGTCTGGCCCAGATGCAATATTGCTACAAATGTCATCGATAGCTTCTGTCATTTCTGAGATGTCATTATTAAGATCCGTGAGTGAAGATTCCGAGACGATCTCGAGATTCAGTCAGGTAACCATTGGAATACTAAACACGAGTTTGGAATTCCATCTACCGCTTCACCGGATTCATCAATTGTTCTCTGCGTTTAAAAGGTTCGCTTCTCTCCTAAGCTCTTCCTGTTTAATTGCTCGCTTTTTCATGAGCGTTTTCCTATCTGAGTAAAGCTTTTTTTTGGCCCATGTTGTTAGCACACATGCAACAGTACATCATGAAAGTAATTCTTTGCTTCCTCCACACAGTTTGCCTGATCATTGTGTTCTTCTCAATCAATATTAGACATTGATTTGTGTATATGTACCCACTTTACATTTGCACTGAGAAACTTCAGTTGCCGGCAGTCATGTTCCCGGAGAAAATGATATTTCTCTTGTTGTTTCTCAGTATTGTTATTTCGTGTTGACTTTCCAATAATTTGTGTAGGATAGTGATTAACTAATTTTCTTTTGCTGCTGTACGTCTTTAATACTTCAAGAGCAGCTTCAAAATGTACCAACCCCCAATTCGGTAGTCTGTACGCTGGAATTATTGATTTCAGCTTCTCAATTAACACCACACCACCCCTTGAGCAACAGCCTTGGCCGGCCTTTCCTTGAGCAACAGCCTCTTCCTGAGCGCATCATCACCCTGCATGCCTCTCCCTGAGCACCAGCCTCTTCCTGAGCGCATCATCACCCTGCATGCCACTCCCTGAGCACCAGCCTCTTCCTAAGCGCATCATCACCCTGCATGCCTCTCCCTGAGCACCAGCCTCTTCCTGAGCGCAT
>SDVV010021942.1:0-13035 GCA_016164225.1 Gammarus roeselii
AAAAACAGATTTCCCTGAAATAATAAATTATTTGAATCAGGGCTCCTCTTACTTTTATAAAGCTCCGGAGATATTTTATTTCGAAATTCGAACGATGAAAATCAGGTACGCACATTTTCAAAAATCCATAAAATTCCAAGCAATCTGTCTCCTTTTGCAGTTAGGTAGTTTTTATGACGTGCAACACGCAACTTGACCGCTTTGGTGAAGTATCGCGTTAAAACGAAGAGTTTTCTTACGAAATTCAGGTTATGAACATTTCTAATTGTTTTTTTTAGTTATTTGTATTGCTTTTTATTCGTCTCACTCCCTAAAGTTCTGTTGTTCCCTCTTGTGCAATCCCAATTTTCTCAAATACTACATACTTCCTCTGGCGCTCTGTTCACGAACTGTATGTATCATAAATTGTTTCATAAACAGTACGCCAACAAGCAGAAGTTCCTTACCACCTCGATCAATTGATCCTCACTTCTGCATGAGCTGCACGTGTTCCATATCTCAATTCCTTCATACTATTGAAGTAAAACACCTGCAATCCACACCTCCAACACCTGCAATCCACACCTCCTGCTCAGGCGCTCCTCAATGCCGCTCAGTAGGAACGATCCTGACAGTATTAACTTGACCTGCTCCATTACAAAATATCATCTTTTAGCGCTCTTCCACTCACCATTATTATTTTGACTGCGAGTCCTTCGAGTGCTATATTTACCCCAGCTAACATCAGCTGCCACCCTCGGCGCCTCCTCTCTAGGGCTCGACGAGTCTAAGAGGTGCCTGTTGACGACGTTGCCGTTGTTCTTTTGCGAGGAAGAGCTTTTGGAAGGCTCGGAAAGAGATCACGGCTTCTGCTTTCCAAGGATGTTGTATTATGGGAATTCTTGGAATCCGTAGAACGTGAATATTTATTTGTGCAACATTAGTTGGACGTGAAGTTTCGAAGTCCTTTTCAGTTGTGGTCAATTAGAAAGTCTACGGACTATTTGTTGAAAATTAATTTGGAGAGCATGCTACAACTTTTGAAAATACGAAGAGATGGGTACGCAACGATATGAATATGATGTCGATTTGATCCCACACGTACAGTTATAACTGCTTGTCCAGCATACAGAGCTCTCATCTGTATCGGACAATTATCTTCTAGACTCGTGTGTACCGTTCATCTCTCTGCTATGAGTGCTGCAATCTTATTCTGCAATGATTTCTATTTAGTATATTGTCTTAAGCATGCCCTTCGTTTGTTGAATAATTCTCCTCAGAAAACTACTCTTCCAGTACTCTGACTATCGGTTTCATTCATCAATTCAATGTGTCACTGACCTCATGAGGTGATGCGCTATAGTGACACACACTGCCCTCGTTTGACGAAGACATTTTACCTCTTATTATTGGCAGCCAGCCCCTCATAGCAGTTGATTGGCATCCACCCCAGTATTCAGTTTTGCACAGCAATGGCGCTGAACCTCCCACAACCTTTTCACACCCCCTATCAGAGTATAAGTTATGAAACTAGATTCGGAATATTACCAGCATTTTATTTGGACGACAGATCCATCTTACTGAGCATTTACAATTGATATTATAAAGTACACAAATATTTCTTTCAATAAGAAGTTCTTCGGTTGGCCAAGTTACTGAAATATCTTTACCACTAGCGAATGCACTGGATCAAACATTTTTTTTTAATAAAGCTCAAATAAAACAAAAAAGTATGGATAGAAAGAGGCATTTTTACTCGTTTTTTTACCCGTTTTGAATAAATAAAAATTGAGGCATTCATGACGAACTCAATCGTGAATAATTTGTTAAACATTCGGCTAAATTGGATGAACACAAAATTCGTAGAAAATTCAGATTTGTCGCTCATACATGTTTAAAGTGCCGTCATTTCACTAACATTAGAATATAAAGTATCCCTTAGAAAAGGTAGTTGTGAGGTGTCCTTGGAATAGACATGAGCATAAGAAAATTGCCAGCAAGTTTCATCTTCAATGACTAGCCTTTAAATAAATAACTTATTATTTATCTGCCGTAGGTGAAAAAGGTAATTTTCGAACATTGAATATAATTCTTGAAATAATGTCATCCCATTGATTCCATCTCCTGCAATTTCGTCTTTTTGTGACACGTTTAATAAAGATCATGTCGAGAAGAACTATCAATTCTGGAAGAAGACAAATAATGTAACTGTTGTTTTACAATATATCATGTTGGGCATGAAGGTAATGAAACTGCCCTGTTGACAAATGGTGTGGCTACAGTGAAGCATGGAGGTTTTATATTTTAGGTTTGTTCCGCCGCAAAGAGTCATAGACTTTTTTTTAAAATGGTGTTCGAGAGAAAAGAGCAATACAAGAATACTTTGCGCCACAACCCGAAAGAAACTGAATCGAAATTTCCATGAACCTTCTTATTTGATGAACGATTCGAAAATACAGTTGAAAATGTGGTTAAATCGAAGGAATACTTAATTAATCTGCATAAATGAGAGGCTATTTCGTGAAAGGATGCGGAACAAATAAGTAAAGCTAAACCAGAAAGCTTGGTTGAAAATCACTAGATAAGACTGCAGGTGGATAGATATTAATTAAACAGAAGTCCCTACGACTTCAAATAGTGCGAGCAAAGAGTCTGGACAGTTTAGAAAACTTTGTTGTATGATTTTTTCAGTTGAACTTTAATATTTTTACAGCAATTCTTTTTGGATTATGTGCATTTGTAATTAATTTATCAGCACTTTTTTTTACATGTCAATATGTCATGTTTGAATAGAGCGAATAAATTTGTCGATAGATGTATTTCAGGACGTGAAATGCGGTACACAAGCATCAGAGGAACGAGTGCATCATTGAAATGAATTTGGTCGTCTCGGCTTGGTGACGATGCCACGATGATACTTTTCCATGAATAAGGAGCGCAGTCTTGCGTAGAGTGTACCTACTCATTTGGTTGTTACTTCACAAACTTGAACTTGTCTGAATAAACTACAAATAAATTTATGGATTGAAACCGTTAAGCTACTAGAAATATACGAAAGCCGTAGAGTCTTGGGGTATTGGCAAATGGGAGCAAATTCTAAATGACCTATTCTGTATTTTTACCTGGATACTGTTTCTTCCATCACAAGTTTGTCATCGGCGTCCCTTATACCTAAATTCTGATTGTTTCATCTAGATTTAGGTATAAATTTATAAGATATGCCGCGCGCTCTACCCCAATTATTAACGATATGTGACAATTTATTTGAAATTGTTTATTGTCTCTCTGAATTTATATGTATGCCTTAACATTTATTGATCAAAAAATAATAATGGTGAGACACTCAGAGTCTGTTTGTGAACAAAAAATAAGAAGCTCAAATTATGCTGTTCATTGTTTTCTATGATTATACCCACTTAAAACAATACCCTCAAAATTGCAAATGAATCTGACAACCTGCAATTTTCTGTCATTAATTTTGCTTGCTAATACTAATACCAATACTCGTGAAAAAGACCGCTACTACCGATTCCGATACTATAGATACATCCCGAAACTGCATTCCCTTATCATCTCAGAAGTTCCCTGTTCATTTGATGTAAATATAATTACGCTGACCACTCGGCCGCCGTGGCCGAGTGGTTAGCGTATCCGACTGCAGTGTCAGCCTCTGGTGCTGCATGTCGCGAGTTCGAGCCTCGGCAGGGACACGGCGGTGTTGTGGCGGGGAGATTGGGCTCCTCCCCCCTCTGTGTCTGCCTAACCTAGCCATCCCCCTAACTGGGGGGAAACGGCTGTATGTCTATGTCTATACATCTAGAACAATCTGTACGATCCCTTGTTCTGTTTGAGGAGCTCGTGCTGCAGTCTATCTTTAGGTACCCACTAGGTGGCCGCACAAAGGCCTTGAGCGCCTGCGATCGATTGAAGGAAGTTATTCGCAGATCCATGCCATGTGTTCTATTCATTACCCCTACCGAAGATGTTGATCGATGGTGGTACATCAAAGGAGCGCCCTCGACTGTGAATATTTCATGCCTGATATACCCCGCCTGCGTTGGTGAGGTATGTTTCCTAAATAGTACTACATTGTTTCCTAAATAAGTGTCCCTCCCAAAGAATCAGAAACATGAAATTGTACTACCTTGACTCGTTATCTAGTGAACAATTCTAGCCGGACTTTAATTTCTTTTCGAATTGTGCACTTTACTATCTTGTACGTGTATGTACATATTTCGCTGCTTTTATTTAGCTGCTAATGAGTTGCTGCTCTCTTAAGAAGCATTGTTTGAAGCGGTAACGAAGCATATCTTTTTCTATCCTGAAATACATTTTCAACAAATAATGTACAACTACGTTATTTGTTTTGGTTCTAGGGCTCACAAGTACTATTAATTACGAGTAAATTTTTATTTTTTAACATAAATCGTTTTTTTGACTTACCGTACTGGGACAAAAAGAAATTAAAACTACAATTCTGAGAGCATACAAATTATACACTTATTCATTTGATATATACAGCAAAAAAATATTTATATCTGTTGCAATGGCATATGTATAGCGTTGTGCAATTTATACATTGCTCAGGTAAATGCATTTTATTTCTGTAAACAAAATAACCCTAATAGCAGTTTTTGTTCTCCTATTTTATTAAGCAAGCAGTCGTATTTCTTGTAAACCTGTTGTACGTTTCACCTTGAAAATGCGTGTGCCTTCTGCGGCCGAGTTAATATTTTACTAAAAGCTCTTTATGAATTCGTATCGACTTCTATTGTTTTAACAGGACTTCCTCAGCTGAGGATATTTTATAAACAGGAGGAAAAAACCGGTTCGAGAATCGATCCCTGTGGTACACCAAAATGTATAGGTCTCGGAGACGAAATTTTTCTCTATTTATCATAACAGATTGGGACCGGTCACTGAGGTACGTTTGAAACCAGGAGGATTGAATGTTCAGTTGTGAGAGTGTTTCCATTAAGGTGTCGTGATGTACACTAACAATTGTTTTACAGAGGTCCAATAGGACAAAGAACTGATAGACAGTTTTGGTCATCAGCTTTGTAGACGAGGTCGGAGATTTTGATTAGCGCGGCTTCAGTAGATGACCTGTGCCTGTATGCATACTGACTCGTTAATGAGGTTTTCATTCTTTAAGTAGTCAAGGAGTGTACGTGAAACTGGGGTGGATAAATGATTATTCATTTTATAGATCATTAACACAGTATTTAGTATTTCTTCTCTCCTGGGCTCTATTATTTATCTCTGGCCTTTTTTCATGGTGATAAATTTTGCTTTGTTTATTATTTATCGAGATTGGTTGAGACTAGGTGACCCAGGGAAGGGGGGGGTACTCGTGGGACCCCCGGGACTCGAAGGAACCGTGGTTTCGGGAACCCGGGGGACTTGAAAGACCAGGAGGATTTGGGGGGACCCACTTGGACTCTTCTGGGGCCCTTTGGGACACCCTTGAGACCCTTTGGGACCCTCTTGATGAACTGAGGGGATCCTCATGAGGCCCCTCTAAATCCTGAAACCTCTGCTCCCCCCTCCATACGCTGTAAAACCCATACACAGAGGAATGTATATAAGTAGTGTAAAGGGAATCCAAACAACCCGGGGGGGGAAAAGGGTGTCCAAACAGCCCTGGGAGGAAAAATTGGTGTCCAAACAGTCCTGGGAGAAAAAAAGGGTGTCCAAACGTGCCCTGGAGATAGGGGTGGCTCTTTCGTGCGTTTCTATCTTGTCATTGATGTTTGCTCTCCGTTTTGTTCAAAAATAACAAACAGAAATAAATTTGAAGTTACACTAAAATGCCAGAAAAGCATTTGTCTAAAAAATAAAACACTCGTTAAATTGATTCTCTTTTGTCTGACGAAGACTTGAGGGTCAAGAAAGTGATGTTCCCAAAGATGTTCTCTACATATTTTTGTTTATAATGTCAGATTGTGAGACACTAACATTAACCTAGTAAAACGAAGGGGTGAAAGTTTCAAAGTGTAGTGTACCTCGAAGGACGGTGGTGTCTGTCTAGTTGGTTCTTTGTTTTCCCAAGTCTCATTAATGACTGAAGGTATTCTACTCCTTTTGCCCATCATCTCATCACCTGTGTGTTTTATATTTTTGTCATAGAAATCATTAATGTTCCCGCTGTTTCATCTGGGTGTTCGTAGATGGTTGGATTTTTTGGTTACTTGTGCGGAACGATGTTCCCGAGGATGTTCCTGGTTGGCCTAGGGTCATGTTTTGCATTCTCTTCTCTTTATTTTGGCCATCAACATTCGTACACGCTGTGATACATACTGTTTCCGTGACGGTCTGTACGACTCGTGCGATTGATCAGCTAAATTCATGTAATTAAGGCGTTTGTAATTATTGTTAACTTTAAGTGCTACTTGTAATTTTTTTAGTTGGTTCATTTCTTGATTGAGTCCAAGAGTTATCCAACTGGTTGGAGGGCATATTGACTTCTTCGTGACTCTCGTTGCTACTGTGTCAAGCGCTTCTGGACAGTATTTCTGTAATATATAGCTAATTGAGCATTTACATTCTCCGTATTACGTATGCTGCTTGACAGTGGAACTTGGTTCTATTCATAGTTGTTGTTTTAGTGAACCTTTCGTGGAACCTTCCTCTGTTCTGAATGTCAGGACGATTGGTTTTTGCTTTTCCTTATTCACTGTGATCACGCAGCTTATTTCTTCGCAGACTGCCACTGAGGAACGGACACTTGCGCCTGGAACAATTGATCGATTGTTCGGAATTGTCAGATCTGGTAGTGATCACCTACCGTTTCTTGTCATTCTGGTTGATGTCTCGATGAGTTGCGCATTTTATTATCTTTTAATTATTCGGCCTAATATATTAGGTTTCAATTGGTCATCATCAAAATCTCCTACAGCATAGATATTCTTTTTCAGAATACGCACTGTTGGATTATAAATTCTAAGTGCCTGACAGATTTTTTACTGGCTTTGTGCTGTCTGAAAAGCTCCTACTCCAAATGATTTAATTTTGCTGACTTGTGCGGTAATCGAAGACTTGTCGACTTTGACACCATCTCAAATCGTATTCATTGTTGTCATCTAATGCAAATTTTTTGCGTCTATACACGCCCGCCTGTTCTTTGTTCACGGTCGTTTCTGAACACTTTGTATCCACCGATCTGAATAAAGGTCCACACTAGGGACCAACCGTGTCACAGCAACACAGAACATATCAACATCTTCTGTCGTTAACATATCCCTTATCTGATTCCTTTTGGACAAAATATTTTCCGCATTTTTGTGTTTCATCTGTATATGGTTCATGTGGTTTGACCAAAGGTTCCTTGTCAAGTTATCCGGCTTGCAGGAGGCCTGTGTGCCATGCAGTCATATCGACAGGTTTATGATCTCGTGGATGGTGTTGCGGTTGGGGGTGCTTGCAGTATTTTTGTCCTCTTGTGGCCTCTGTGTAGATGCAGGTGTCTGGGGCATCGCACATAGCAGTGAATTTATTGGAGCGTAAGTTTGAACGATTTGGCCCTCCCTTCACTTGCTTTGTCTTGGAGATATATTCCAGTGGTACAAGGTTGTCCTCCCTTTACTTGGTGCGTCTTGGAGATACATTTCAGTAGTACAAGATTGCCATTCCTTCACTTGGTGCGTCTTGGAGATCTATTTCAGTGGAACAAGATTGCTGTAATGCTTATCTTTAAGGTGAATGAATATTGCGTTGCTCGCTCCATTGTGATTTATGCGTTGCTCTGACATGCGTTACCAAAACTGAATTCCGTCAAAATAGTAATTGCAAGATTCAGAGCATCACTGAGTACTGTAAGATATCAGGGCGCCAAAGTCAGGATCATATATATTGTGAGTGAAATAATTTTTCAAGTGTGTCATGAAGATGTCATGCTTATCTTTATTCGGTGCTGAGAAATCTATGTAGTTGTGCATGTTTTTATAGAGCTTGATTTCCGCTTCGGTAATTAGCTCACCGATGTGTTGATTTGACCCGTAACAGGGATGTCCCTTCCATGATTCTATTATGAATGCGAGAGACAGTGGCAATCACTTAGGACCGCTCTGATTTCCCAAGGTCATCTTGTGTGGCGTCTGTTTTGTCTATTTCCTTGTGTGGCCTATTTCCTTGTGTTCCCTATTTCCTTGTGTTGTTTGCACGCCGGCCTGATGGCGTGTTAGTGACTTGATACGCTCCTCCAGTCGTGCCGGGTGTTTAGAGCCGTGTTTGCAGTTGCCGGGTACCTGGTGTCACGTCTGGTTGGATGACGAATTGAATTAGCATACCAGGCTACGGGTACTGTGGGAGGGAGGGCAGTGTCTGTAATGGTGGTTGGTCCTGAAGAGATAGTTCCCCATATATTCTCCGGACGCCGTAGGTTCCCTTGTATTAGGCCGTCATCTTCAGCACTACATTTCCCTCCATTTCGAATGCCTCTGAACCAGTGTTACCTGCCACGTTAATGCCCGTTGCATGGCTTCCATCGGACGCATGGTGGATGACGCACAAATTACAATTTAACGAAATTGACTTGTTCTGTTATTGGTCAACCATATTTTAGAGCAATATCTGTTGTCCGTATTGATACGCTCTGCTGCCTTTGTTTCGAACCGCTACAGTTGACCCTGACACTATTCTGCGCTTTTTCTTCACTGAAAACACCCTCATATACCACATTGACCAATGATGAACCCCCTCTTAGAAAGTGAAATAGCTGTATTATATTACTTATAAGAACCGTATCATAAGTTTTGTCCATTATCTGGGGGTGTTGTTTACGGTTAACAAGCTAATCGCTGGCTATTAATCTTCTTTTAAGTACAAAACCTCTCGCTTTTCCATACACCTTTTATATAAAATCACAGTTGATCTTGCATCTTCTTACCTCTTTATGATCGATGCCATGCATCCTCGTACTTATTTGTACAGTGTTCCACACTGTTTGGGAAAGTCGTAGTACTGTTTCCATTTGAAACACGCCACTGAACGTATGTTTCACATATTTACATTTCCCAACGATTTTAAACAGCGTTTTTTCATCTTTCCCTGTTTCACTGACAATGGCATCACAACGATTTATTCCTGTAATAACGAGGGAAGGGAATTTTAGAATGCTTCACTTTGTAATGCCTGAGATTGACTTATTCATGACTAGAAGCATGCAGTGGATACGTTCTTATTTTAATTTCACATCAGCATTTTAAAGTGTGCTTTTGTGCCAGTTGTTTGAGGGATTGGAAATGTGCCTTGCATATTTATTCTTAAGACCGGTCACGTTGTGCAGTGAAGGTTGACAAGGAATGTTAATGACTCTTCAATACTGAAACAAACAAGCAAATGCTGTACACTCAATTGTGTATCGCAATCATCTCTGTTATTAATATCTGGAATAAGTATTTGGTCTTTAATATATTCGAAACTCACGTCGGTGACATCAGCGTCGGTGTGAGTCTGTTAAACAGCGTATATTTTGAAACATAAGTGAGAAGCAAAGAACATTTACATCAATTACTCATACCAGGTAAATACTAGTAGATGGGGGACTTCTGTGTTTTGTTAAGAAAAAAACTGCTCGTTACAACAACTCTGCTTCGATATGAGCTCCCAAACTGATAGCACAAAGTCATGATGTATACGGTGGAAGCTTGCCTGATGAGGCGTCGGGCGTCACACAAACTTCATATTGATGACGATTAGCGGCACTCTTGAATCTTGAATTTTGATGAGTAGGATGTGGCCAAAACATTTCCAATCCGATACCCTGGAACAAAACTGCAAACGTTTTTATGAGCTTGAGCTCTTGATATTTCTGGAACTTGAACGGCTTTATTTTCACTTGCGTACGAATAATTTTATGAGCGTAAACTTGCTGGAATTAGGTCTTCTAAAAATGTGTCCAATAGAAAGAGTATGATCTCCGTGAATCTCGTTACTAACAAGTTGATTCACTTCTACCGTTGTTTTGGAAGTCTTCTGTCCTAGGGCTGCACCCTTTGATTTTTTTTTATTTACGACACGATGGAAGAAATGTGGCTGATACTAACACAATACGCCCCCTTCATTACATTGCTCGGTGGCTTGATGCCTCTGAACAGAGTTCACTGGCGGACAGCGAGCGAAGAAGACCTGTTAGCCTGATAACACAATACGCCCCCTTCACTACATTGCTCGGTGGCTTGATGCCTTAGAACAGAGTTCACTGTTGGACGGCGAGCGAAGAAGACCTGTTAGCCTGATAACACAATACGCCCCCTTCACTACGTTGTTCGGTGGCTTGATGCCTCAAAACAGAGTTCACTGTCGGACGGCGAGCGAAGAAGACCTGTTAGCCTGATAACGTTACAGTTTCAGTGCGTTGGAGTGCACCGTCAATTTTGTTCGATATTACACGATTTTTTCCTAGTTCAGTAAATTATGTATTCATCTGACATTATGACACTGAAAACCGGATTCCTCGTGGAAAGATCCTTACTCGCTTGCGTTTAAAGATGACGGTTATTCATTTTTTCCACTATTGTTTTAACAGCGTCAATTGAAACCTATCAAGAGCGTTCCTAAATTATAACTTCCTTCAATATTTTCCTGCATCTTGGTCAAGTGTCTCTTTTAGTGACTATGAAAACAAAATCGTATCTTCAGCAAATAGTTATCCTATTCTCGTGAATGTAACAAGACTTTTGCCTCAACGATGAAGCCTTTCACATTTTTCGTGATCATTTTGTTCATGTTGCAAACATTGTGCCTTTTCTAGCAAATGTTGTAAACTTTTTGCACATTTGTTCTAGTCGCAACAAAATTTTCCTTCAAAGCTCGTCTACCAAAAATATTTTTCCTAATTTTTAGCATCCTCAAATATCACCATGAAAAACATGTTTTCTCTCCACCACGTTACGTTTTTCCCCGTAGACTTTTTCTGGCTGACCTGTTGCTGAAGGTGTGCTGGTGCTTCTCCACCTCCACTTCACGTCTAATGGCGCCCTGCTTGAGCAGTTCTACGCCCCGGCAGCGGAGCTCCTGCGCCCAACTGCAAAGGTTGCACACAAGGTCGATTGTTCTCTGCCCTCACAGGAAATAAGACAATTATCAGCCCGGGCGATCTTCAGACTCCGTGTCTGTCGCTTCTCTTTCTTGTTTCTATTGACACGTCTCTTGCTTTTATTTACACCCATCCTCTCATCTTATGTGCCTCTCTCTTCTCTAGGCAACGCATTCAATGGTGTTTGCTCATCTCACGATTCTTGTTTCCGTTGACACGTCTCTTGTTTTTGTTTACACCAATCCTCTCATCTTATGTGCCTCTCTCGTCTCTAGGCAACACATTCAATGGTGTTTGCTCATCTCACGATTCTTGTTTCCGTTGACACGTCTCTTGTTTTTGTCTACACCCATCCTCTCATCTTCCGTGCCTCTCTCGTCTCTAGGCAACGCATTCAATGGTGTTTGCTCATCTCAAGATGCTGTTTACGCCTTTCATGTTGTGGTCTCCAGACGATAATAAAACAATGTCTTTTCTGTTTAACAACTGTATCGAGTGAATCAAATAATAATAGTAATAATAATAGTCTTCATTATTGAGGCAGACGATGGCACATTAATTGTTTCAAAGAAACAAGTTTCATATGATATTCCTACCAAAACATTCTATTTACGAGCGTGTAGACCGTAAGAGTAACATACACAGCAGCAGTATATAAATTCGTAACAAGCTGACCCATACATTTCTCCTTCTTGTTTGAGTACAACACATACACTGTCTCCTGCCAGTATGGAAAAGGCACATAGGATTTAAACATTATTTCTATTGCTATCGTGATCTCTGGGTGCTAACAGTATTCGGTCATTATTAGAGTTTTCAATTCGTTCATGGAGTCTGTATGCACATTTTTTATTGTTTGTAATTTCGGGCAGTCAAAATCAAATTTTGCATTCGTTCTTCTTGAGACACCAACCAGTCTCCTGAATATGTTCTTGTATGCTGGTCGCAGTTTGCTCATAGAGACTCGTAAATTTACTCTATAATGAGTTACAATAGATAGGATAACATAACGTTTTAAAAAGCTGCACCATAAAATTCGCTGTGCCTAAGTTAAATTTCTTATAAGTTGATTGCCAACTGTTTTAAATTTCCTTACATGTTTGGAGACATCGGTCTTATCACACCGGTTTTCTGTTATTAACCGTCCCACGTAGACACTGGTTGTCAACTGTGCTGGAACCTCTGCTTGGGTGGTTTCACTCGCATATAAACTGATTTACTAGTATCGTACTCAATTTCCAGTTTTGCGGTCTCAATTTTGCATATATAGAGCATCATCTGACAAGCATCGACGTGTGGAGTCATCAGGACCAGGCCGTCGGTTTAGCTAATCACATTATAGCACAGCAATGTGGCACCTAAAATGACCAAGAGATGGCAGGTCGTGTAGGCTGTCTACATACCCATTGAACAAAAGAGGCGAGAGGAGGCCTCCCTATCCCCTTAGTTCGCAACAGTTTGATATTGAGCTTCCCCAGCGTATTGTACATTCTAACTGTTGTTTTCAATACTCGAACGGCACTAGGTAAATAGAACTCCTCTTTCGATAGTTTTTTTATGTGTTTAATTAATATCACGCTCTTCTTTTGTAATAAACAAATGGTCCATTGGTCACCCTCCACTAACAAAGCAATTATTCGTTAGCTTTAACGTAATGATAGTCATATCAGTCCCATACTGTGCTTTGAACTCAAAACGGTTTCGTGTTTTTCGTGATGCAACAGTGCCAATTGATATTGGTTTTTAGTTACCTTTATCGGTCGCAAATTTTGTCTAGGGTTTCATGATAAGTTTTACGATAGTATCTATTTATAATTTAGTAAGGTAATTACAATTAAGGTAGCCAGAGAAGACTTGAACAGGACCATACTTGAAACTTTTGCTGGTAGACCATCTTTCCCTACAGCTTTAAATTTTTTGAATGTATTTACCGTAGACCTAAATTCCACACATGACCATCATCATTGTCATTTTCCTGTTTGAGTGCCTCAGTGCTAAAAAACAAGTGCACGTCGTTG
>SDVV010021943.1:0-13034 GCA_016164225.1 Gammarus roeselii
CATACCGGACTTTACGAAGCAGTCTAAACCTAAAACACCTGTGTGAATGAGGTGGTCCCTCCACCTCACTACGCACAAAAACATCTACTCATTTTACGAAGATACGCATTAACTCTATACTCTCTCGTACGCGCCAATACGCGAATATGCCACAGTTGGAATATGTACTGACTTCATCCTGATAAAGCTAATGTTTTCACGCACGAGGTTGTGTGGACTTACCTAGACCAACGACGGTTGCGCCCTACGGGGGAGCCTATTATGACTCACGTTGAGGCTCTGGTGGAAATGAGGCCCAAATCAATCAATCAATCAATTCAAACTTTGTTCAGGGTATTTGTTTGCAAATATAATATATAATATGTTTCTCTTATCTTGATATTTGAAAAAATGACAGATGTGGTCCCTGGTTTCTGCTTAGATTTTTGCGACAAAGTTTTTGTTTTGATAGAATCTCTCAAGGCGGTTGGTATTGTGTTTGTTCAAACGCATTACTATACGTTAAGGGAGCACGAGACTGCTGTGCCAACATTCCTTTAAGCTAGGTTACAGTTTGAAATTATTGGCAAGGCAATTAGTATTAGGAACTTGAGATATCACGTGTGAAATGTTAACATTAGACCTCTATCATAGCATTCCTTATACCTTGTAGTGACAATATTAGCTAGAACCCATGCCCATACACATGACATAGATACATCCTGTGCTAATATATTTATAATTACAGTAGCTAACTACAGAGGTTTTACCCTGGAACATTATTGTCTCCAAGGACGACAGGTGAGAAAATCATACAATGTTCCTGTTCAAATTCTGTGGTCCTCAAATTCTCCAGGCAGAAATTTATTTTATTTTACCTGATTTTTAGATGCTTGGGAACTCCAGAGGAGACTATACATATGTTATACACTCCTACAGATTAGTGATATTTCCTTGTATTCACTTGGATGCAGATTTTCCATTGCAATCAATGTAAAATTAATGTTAATTTTTTACATTTGGGAGTTCCCTCGTATGCGTTCATGTAAAATGGAAATTATAATATTCATCGTTCAATATCCTTGGATAAGAGTAAGATAATCAAAGTGTTTTGTTTATTGTATTTATTTGGACATTAGGTCTAATTAATTTTTATTGCACAGCCTTGGAGTATGTATATCGCTTTATTCCAATTAGCTGTGTCCACCCATTCTGTCTGCCTGCCTTGTAGCACGCAGAATGAGGTGTTGTCCTCCAATGTGGCATCGGCTATAACATGTGTTTATGAGCAGCCCTTTCTGTTTGGCCCGCGAACTGAGACCGAATGCCAGTGAACCATTTCTTGAAGTTCAGTCACCTCAAGCAGGACATGAGTGACTGAAGATTGGCCGCTGTGGAACACAAGGGCGGCTGTTTTTGTTTTCTTGAAATCATTGCACAATTCTCCTCTTCCCCTTCTGATTTTACCTCTGATTCCCCTCAGCAGTGAAGGACCAAATTTTAGTAAGGCTTAAGAAGCAATTTAGTATCAATAACAATAATATAGACTGTTACAATCGGTACCCGATCACGTTTTGATTAATAATATCCACTCATTTATTTGGAAACAGCTTCCATTGCGCACTAAAAAGGTCATTACCAGGAAGTAACTTTTTCGTAAATATAATTCATTTTATCAATCGCAAAACAAAGTAAATTGAAATAGCAACTACCATTCGTTTAGAATAGCTCACAGTAGCTACAACATTAATGGATGGGTGACTATCACAAAAAACAGGTAATAGCCTCTCAACCGGCTCATATATACGGAACATTTAGGAATGCTGAGTGATTGCTAGTGCATAAATCCTATGTATGTAATTTGTGAAGGTAAGGGCTTTTAGACCGGCATGTAGGAATTGAATATACAGTAGTGCAGAGTTATTTCTAGTACAATAATACAATATATTTAATTGGTGAAGGTAAGGGCCTATAGACAGGGATTTATAAACTGAATATTCAGGAGTGCAGAGTGATTGCTAGTGCAGTAATACATTATATTTGGTTGGTGAAGGTAAATGCCTATAGACCGGCATATGTGAACTGAATATTAATGATTGCTTAGTAATTGCTAGTGCATTAATACAATGCATTTAATTAGTGAAGGGAAGGGTTCTTGACCGGCAAATTTGAACTGAATATTCAGGAGTGCAGAGTGATTGCTAGTCCATTATTACAATACATTCCATTGGTGGAGGAAAGGGCCTCTAGACCGGCATATATGAACTGAATATTCAGGAGTGCAGAGTGATAGCTTAATACAAATACAGACACTAGGCCGAATCCCCCAGAAAGGGGGGCAGCCGACGCCAAGGCACACCTCACACCCTCATACGTTCACACCCACACAACTTAGTTTTTTTGGCGCTGAAGGCGCAACACACACTCTAAAACACGAGTGCGGTACGGATATCCGTTTTCAGCAGCAGGACCAGACAGTTTTCGCTAGTTTACCGCTGCCGCATCATGATGCCCCCCCCTCCACCCTCGAATATCCCGACAACGTGATGCCAAGGGCGGGAAGCACATCAGAGCATCGTCAAAAATCAACCATTTACAACAGTTCTCCACTCACGCCTGTTCATCGCACGTTCTCATGCACTTCCACATTCAAGTCTCGCCTTCCTAATGCCTGCTTTACACCATCCATCCACCCAAACTTCGGTCTAACTCGGCCTCTGCGACCAATCTCCCTTCATCCATCCGCACCCTGTGCCCGAACCATCTCAGAATACGCGAATCCACTCGGTCCTCCAACTTCTTTACCATCCCCGTTCAGATTCGAACCACGTCGTTAGAGAACCTGTCTCTCAGCGACACTCCAGCGATGCTCTTCACACATTTAATCTCACAAACATTCAACCTTCTTCTCTCCTCTGCTCTCACCCCCCAAGTCTCAGCTCCGCATAGCACGGTTGGGACAACGACATCCTCGTTCTCTTTGTCTTCGCTTCTGACCCCAACGTCCTGCAGCGCATTACATTCTTCAGTGCAACCAGCACTTCACACCCCTCCTTCACTCGCGACTTCACCTCAGTTTCCACTAGTTGTCTTTGCTTCAGAGTTCAGATACTTAGAACATTGAACTTCTTCCAACAACTCTCCATTTAGGAAGACACTTATTCTGCTCGCATCAACGGTCTTCGAGCATCTCATTACTTTACCTCTACCTACATTCACTCGAAGCTTCCTCCTCTCACACACTCTACCAAACTCGGACACCAGCCTACTTAGCTTCTCCTCTGAATCCGCCACCAGCGCAGTAGCATCCCCAAACAACAAATTGTTCAACTGCCTACTCCACTCATTCGCTTTCAACAGCTCCAAGCCATGACCCAGCACACTCGCGTTCACCTCCTTGACCACTCCATCCATGGAAAGATTGAACAGACAGGGAGACATCACGCAGCCTTGTCTCAGACCGACTTTCTCTGTGAACCAAACACTCACCTCGCTTTCCACTCTGACACATGCTTGGCTGTCAACATAGAAACTGCACCGCTTTCAACAGATTCCTGCCCACTCCATGCAAACGCAACACTCTCCACAGCGCTCCCATGTCAATCCTGTCGTATGCCTTTTCCAAATCCATTAAGGTGCAGAACACATCCTTTCCTTTATAAGATACATCTCACAGACCTGTCTCACTTCAAAGATCTGCTCGGTACATCCTCCACCGCTCCTAAAGCCACTCTGTTCCTCTCCAATTGCGCAATCCGTACATTCTCTAATATTTTTGTTCAGCACTTCCCATACAACTTACCGACCACACGTAACAAGCTGATACCTCCTGAGTTGCAGCATTCATTTTGATCTCATTTGCTCTTATACAGTGGGACAATGCAGGCCCTGCGCTACTCAATCGTTACCACGCCCGCCACATAACATTTGTTCAATAGCCTCACCAATCATTCGACGAACGTTATTCCACCCTTTTCAGGCACTCAGTTGCAACGATATCCAAACCAGGGTCTTTTCCTGCTTTCATTCCCTCCACCGCCTCCTGCACCTCTTCGCTAGTAATGTCGGCATCAAGTCTCTCTCCGAAAACCGGCATCCGCGCACCACCACCCATCAAAATACTCGGCCCACCTTTTCCGTACATTGCCATTTTCTGTCATCAACTGGCCGTTTTCATCTTTTACCGCCTCCTCCTTTCCGGTCTCTCCTTTTCTCACCATTTGGCTCTCCTCACCACTCGCTTTACCTCCTTCCTCTTCTCACTTTATCTCCTTTTGATTGCTTGGGTAACAACAAATATAATTGATTGTTGAAGCTGAGGGCTTTTAGACCGGCACATATGAACTGAATATTTAGGGGTGCAGAGTGATTGCTATGGTAACAAAACAATATATATGATTGATATCAAAGTAATTGAATGAAAAGCAGGACACTCAGAAAGTTAGGCTCCATCGTTATAATATAGTGTTATTACTCCTATGAAGTGCGCGTACCGGGGATTAATTCTGAGATTATTCAGAGCATGAAAATTTATTTACATAACATTTTGGGCTTCTATCTGTTTAATCAATTTGAGTAAGGATAAATTTGCGCTATGTCCTGTACTATAATTTAATAACAACTACTTTACTACACAATTGCTGTTAAGCCTAACGCATCATCCGACTTCAAATAGCCGAACACCCTCATCAACAGATTCTGCACTCAACTACTTCATATCTCAGTTCGAAGCCTAATGAGCTAATTTTCAGAGTTTTGCCTCAACAAAATATGAAGCGGTTACAAAAACAATCAGTGTTATGTTTTTGCAATAATATATAAATAAATAGGTTCCCTATTGTTTTATGGAAATTCTCTCCCTACTTCGAGAACTATCGCGCTAGCTACCGCTTGTGTTTGTTTCGTCTTATAAATTATCGAAAAGTATTTACTTTTTTACTTATGAAGCGATTTGTCTTGTTATTCAGACTCCGACATTTTCTGTCCTCTTGCAAAATATCCGAACGCAGATATACGTTTTACAGAGCAACTGATTTTCAGAGCTATTCATCCATCGTTATAAACAATTGTCAATTTATTTTGCTTGAATGAGTTTACAATTTATTAACAAAGATTGGTTAATTGGGCAAATTTGATGTTTGTTGATTCTGTTAATGAAACTATGACTGCCTATTGTCATGTTTAACTATACGGTAAATAGTTGTTTCCCTAATGTTATTGTGGAAACAATTCATTTGAAGGTTTATTACCCTAACATTACAAACCTTTCTCCATCCATTGCCGACTGGAGACTGTATCTGTTTACCCAGCCTAAAAATCAATGAGTAGATAACGAAATCTTCAATACTGAGATACTTCAGTGTAAATGAATTCTTAAATGAACGTACTATTTTGAAGTGAACACGAAATTATTAAAAGGTGTTTGATTGCTCATGTATACAGTTTCATTCACGTTACCTGCTAGTGTTTCTATCCTCACCAGAAGACTTTGCTGCTCTCTTCGTCCGTTTACTGCTTCTTAGACCTAAAGATGTTTTATTTTTTGACGGCGAAAATCGCTTGTTCCCGTGCCGTCTACGAACTGATATCACAGGCTGGTACCTAGTTCGTTGCTGAGACCTTAAACCGCACGTTTGCTTACATTGTTTATGATACTTTAAATATAACGTAGCTTAACATCGGTGAAGCCGGTCAAGAGGCCTCTAAAGTGAGCTCCCTGGCCCCTGGCGCGAACCAGGGGGCCGATGGGAGTAGAAAGAAACTCCATTTAGGAGGCACTAGCATCCAGTCCAGAGTACCAAAGACCAAGATTCCAACGGCCAAGAACATCAGCCTCTCCAATATAACCAGCGCCACCTCGACGGAAGACGACCGGAGGGACGGCCGCATCGACGAGTTGACCAAGAACGTCCAGGAAATATTGAATCTGCTGAGCCAAGCGACCGGTCTCTGTGAACAGGATGCAGAAGTTTTTGCATCAGAACCTAGCACAATTGACAAACGTCTAACGAGACTCGAGGGTCATGTCAAGACCATTTTCCTCCACATCCACGAACTAGTAGAAAACAAACCAACTACAGAACCCGCAACTTACACAAGTACCTCCACCTCTACGTCCGACGACAACTTTGACAACTCTCCAGCCCACAATAACCCCAACCGAGCTTCAAGGGCTGCAAGAAGGAAGCAATATACGCCATTCAATGAACACAACTTATTCAACAATAGACATGCCTTTCCCGATTACCTGAAAATCACGTTCGACGCTAACGACAGACCGGATATTTGTCCATACACTCAGCGAAAAGAGCTGGGCTCTTCCACTGGCCGCCCTGTCCGGAGCGTCGGCACCAGCGGCGACGAAGGCTTTGCCATCAGAGTAGACACAAAACTTTAAAGTGACACGATTCTCTCCAAAAACAGACTCTTTGGGAAGCCATGCAAAAAAGTGCAACACCCGACTCTCTCTACGAGTTCAGATTTGATCTACGTTGAAGATATCCCGAATGAGGAAATCGAGGAGTACATCACTGGACTCGTTCAATACGAAGACTGCGTTGTCGAAGTAATAACGCCCCGAAGATCACACCAAGAAGAGAGACTACCACCGCCCTAATACTAAAATTCAACTGCCCTACTCAATCAAAATATCTAGATATTCCCTTCTGCGCCACCAAAATCAAGGTTACACCATTTGAGCGACGTCCGATGCGATGTTATAAATGTCAGAAATACGATCACGCGAGAGGAAACTGTATAGGTAAACAAAGATGCTCATCCTGCTCCCAGGACGACCACGAATAACGGGAAGATCCCCAGTCATGTCAGTCCAAGGAACAGCACTGGTTTTATTGCAAAGTAGACTGATACCCCACCGGACAGAGACCGCCCAGAGGAGGAGAAGGAGAGAGCGATCCTCCAATACCAGATAGATCACGAGGTCGGGCGATGAGAGGCTGTGGTCGCGATGCGCTCTTCCCAAAATGACCCTTCTACCCGGGAGAGAAGATCGGCACCATTTCCCACCCACTTCCTCACAACGTTCAACGAAAGTGGTGCAAGCGAAGTTGCCTTTTCAACTAATCCATCTATAATGATGAAGTCACTCACTGATCAACTAGAAGGAAAATCGAAAAAAAATATGATAGGGAAAGAAATATCTGGCCTACGTCACAGAACGTGAGCAAAGTAACGCTATACAATAGATTACCCACATAAACAAACTCAAAGTTACAATTGAAATACATCCGTCCTTCAACGATACTGAACGAATTATATACACCTTCCGTTACACGCCTACAACCGACTTCGGTGATTTCGGAGTTACCGAAGTCCGTCAAGTAACATGAATAAAATCACGTAACGCGAGTTCTACTGCATACCAAATTACCTTCCCGGGACCCGACGCACCGGAATTCATAGTAATCCCGAGTGAACAAGGAAGAACCAAACCTAACCAGTTGCAACATGGCCCCCAATGTGCAAAAAATGCATCAAATACGGGCACGTAATCGCATACTGCCAGCCACATACACCCCAACGTTGCAAGAAGTGCGCTGGCGAGCAAGACAGAAAAGACTGCACAGTCCGCCCAGTAAATGCTACCTCTGCTCATGCTTCCACAAGGCAGGCAACCGCGACTGCACAGTACACATTTACCAAAAAGAAATAATTACGCAGAACGAACGCAGAGTTACACGGAAACAAGCCATCCAAATCTGGAAAGACGATACCGCAAACCGCCTCAATTATGTCCAAGCAGTCAAATCGACAATCTAACCAAACTCTCCCGACGACATCCACACATCATCAGAACAACATCGTAACAAGACCCCAAAACTACCACCTGGCTACAGTGCTTCCTCACTCAGCCCAGCGACCGCCCCCGCACCAGAGACGTACAGTCCTAGAATGTATTTATGCAGAGACCTGGAGGACGGCGAGATGGATGCATCCCCCCGCAGTCGACCACGCAGCAAGGCTTACTACTAGAAAAATGAACTAGCCAAGAGACGAGGAAACCTCCGTTACCCAGGCGCACTGAGCAAATTGATCAGTAACAACTCTCAAACAAGGGCCCGCCAGGACCAAAACTCAGAACTACCTCCACCTCTCTCAAATGCGGCTCCGTTCGCGGAAAACCACCGCGAGGGACACGATCCTCCGTTAACAAACCCGACTGACGAACACGCCACCAGTGAGAACGATCACGGCCTCGCCGATAGCGCTTACCTCGAAGAGCTCATACGCGAGACCTCTGAACAACCAGTCATCTTACCTGCCCCAAAACCACGCACTCCACACAACCACCCACACAGATAAAAAAGGCTACCACAGAAGAGCGCACTCGCTCACAAAGCAAACACGAAGAGCACTCACCCTCATCTTCCCACAAGAGCACTCGCAGCCGCGACCGCAGCAACCACAGCAGACCACCTTCCACCGAAGACAGACACTCCCGTGAACACTCTCGACCCGGAATTCCTGAGCAAACTCAGAAACGCGAGCACCACAAAAGGTCCAGCAAATCACGCGACCACTCTAGATCATCAAGGTCAGAGTGCGAACAGCCTTCAAAATGAACACCAAAATTCTCCAGTGGAACTGCCAGGGACTCGGAAACAAGAAAGACGAATTACTCTCCTAAATCGCCACCCATATACCTTTGGTGATAGGCCTCCAAGAGATCACACTACGAGAGACCACCACCTTCAAAATCCATCAGTATATCATACACTGCCGCGAAGGCCAAACCAACGTCACTGCTCACGGCAGAGTGGCACTTATGATCCACCAGAAAGTGCCTCACCTCCCCCTTTCCCTGAGGACGGAACACTAAGCTATCGCCATAAAGATATGCGTCTCAAAGCCAATAACTGTGATATCCATTCACTCGTCAAGAAGCCATGACCTCTCGGAAGCACTATTGACCGAATTGCTAAACAAACTGCCCTCGCCAATACTCGTCCTTGGAGACTTCAACAGCTACCACGAAACATGGGGATGCTTGAGAACAGACCCCAGGGGTGGGATAATGACTAACACCATAAACACTCACAACCTGGCCCTTCTCAACGACGCACAACCCACCCGAATCACCCCCGAAAGTGAAATTGTCATCGATTTATCCATTTGCTCCCCCATTCTGGCACCCCAACTCGTTTGAGGAGTTTTTCCTTCAACACACGACAGCGATCATAACCCAGTCATCATATCGCTTCTTACCAACCAACCAACCAAGAAACCCTGCCACACAAGAACTTTGTTTCAACTACCGGAAAACCAGCTGGGTGGAAAACTCAGCACACATCGCGTGGAGTGATACGGACAACATCCCGAAAACATTTCGGAACACGAAATCGTCGCCCAACTTTACGAAAAGTTTCAAGCTGCAGCCGAGGCAAGCATTCCCCAATATGCCCCTTCAACCTTCTTTCCGAAACTATGGTGGTGTCGAGAGGTGCAAGAAGCAAGAGATGAGCGTGAAAAGCTATACCATGCCTACCGACGCGCACGGTCCCGCAGGAACCGAGTAGCGTGGAAAAGGGCATCTGCTGTGTACCGAAAACTTCTAGTGGAGAAGAAACGTGAAAGCTGGGCTCAATTAGTCAATACTATTTATCGAAACACCCCCCTCTCCCAGGTGTGAGAAAAAATTCGACGTACTCAGGAAAAACCCGAGCGACCTATTAACATCCTTTCTGACGGAGGCAGAACTTATCCTTCCCACGAGGAAATTGCAAATAAACTAGCTCAGACGTTTGGCCAGATTTCGCAATCAACAAACTACACGGCTGCTTTCCAACGGGAGAAGGACTTGCGAGATAGCGAACATCTTGACTTTAATTCTAGAAACGAAGAGGCCTCCAACAAACCTTTCTCCTTCGACGAACTACAGGGCCCTGTAGTCCATACACTGGAAACTACACCTGGACCAGACCGGGTACACATCAACATGATCAAAAATCTCCCAGATGGCACCCGCGAGCACTTATTAAAAGTGATCAACACTCTGTACTCAAACTCATTTTTTCCCTATCAATGGCGGGTATCTATAATTATCCCAACACCCAAACCCTGGAAATTCCACGGTGACCCACATAACTATCGCCCAATCGCTCTTACCAGCGTCCTTAACAAGACCATGGAAATAATGATAAATACGTGCCTTGTCGACTACCTTGATATGCATGCAGGCCTGAACATCATCCACTGTAGCGGCCGCAAGCGCCACTCTACGACGGACTACCTTGTCAGACTGGAATCTGACATTAGACAGGTATTTGTCCGAGGGGAACACGTGGTTTCCATTTTTTTGGCTGGGAAAGAGCATACGATACTATCTGGAAATATGGCATCATGAAGGATCTCCACCGCAAAGGGCTGAGAGGCCACTTACCAAGTTATATCCATCAATTCCTGCAAAATCGCACCTTCAGGGTTATGGTCGGCGACACCCTATCACCATCGTATCCGCAAGAAATGGGCGTCCCCCAAAGAATCGTCCTTAGTGTCACTCTATTCATACTCTAAATCGACCAGATAACAGACATACTCCTGCGCGACGGAAGATTGCTTTCATCACTATACGTGGACGACTTGCAAATAAGATACAGGCACCCTAGCCTCTTAACAATTCAGCAGGAACTCCAGAAATGTTTGAACCTAGTCGGGAACTGGGCCTCCTTGAACGGATTCCGAATCTCGCCCTCCGAAACGAAAAGCATGCACTTCACTCAAATGCCCGGCTTACACCTTAAACCAGCTCTAACGCTCAACAACACTCCGCTAGTATACGAAGAATCAATAAAATTCCTCGGTCTTGTGTGGGACCCTAAACTCACATGGCGACCTCATATTGCAGCCTTGGAGACTCGCTGCAAAAAAGCAACCGATTTTATCCTCTCTGTAACATCCTTGAAACTCGGAGCCAATATGGACACCGGCATGACGTTATTCAGAACATTAATACGCTCGCGCATTGACTATGGAGCAATTGTTTACGGTTCAGCAGCCAAAACCACCCTTGAACCTCTCTCCATCATAGTAAAAAACGCCTTGCGTATCGCAACCGGTGCGTTCCGTCCACACCCATCGAATCCCTGAACGTGCTTGCTAATGATCTTCCTCTTCCTCTCCGGAGAGACAAACTCTCACTAAAGTTCTATTTCAAGACAAGGAGCTACATCAATAGCCCAGCACTCAGTGACGTCACCAATATTCTCGATAAACGCCTCTTCGCGGCTAAGAAGAACATATGCCCACCTTTTTCTCTACGTGTGGACAACTTAATGACTTCGCTGAACATCAGTCGCAAAGCAGAGCAATCAAGCCTTCATTCTCCTATCGAATTCTTCAAATCAACACACCAACGGGAATGATCAGCCCACCACTGGTCAACCTAGATTTGCAGATGTACCCCAAAGCAACAACCCCAATCAACACGTACCGCCGAGAATTCTCGCGACTACTTGATGAACAGTACTCTGAGCACCGCCATATACACTGACGGCTCCAAAACATCGGACGGAGTGGGAGCTGCCGCCGTAGGCGAAGGGACCTCGCGTTCGGCCACCCTACCCCAGGAGGCCTCTGTATTTTCTGCAGAGCTGCACCCACGCGAATTGGCCATCTTCATTACAAAAAGTGACCGCCTTTCCAAATATGTTATAATTTCAGACCGTATGAGTGTTCTCACCCAGCTGAAAACTTAGCACTTTGATCACCCCGCCCTTAGAAAAGTGCAACACGACTTATTCACGATGTCTGTGACGAGCCAAGCAGTCGTGTTCTGCTGGATCTCTGGACACATGGGAATAAGAAGAAACGAGGGTGCAGATTCCCTCGCTAAACGGGTGTCTACCCTGCAAGAACAACTCATCTCAATACATCACCGAGACTGGTTCCCAGTCATCAACTCACGTATAACATACGTGAGTAGTTAAGCTATCCGTGGGAGATTAAGACGCCAGTTTTTTAATAGGGGAGACCAAGTGTTCACTAACCGTCTGTGCACGGGACACACGTGGATAACCCACAATCACCTAATGGATGTCGACATAGGACTAAACGCGCCACCTTGCCCCTGTTGCCACCAAGTAGCTATCAGCGTGAAACACTTACTGATGGATTGCAACGCACTCGCGGCAGCCCGACGAGCGTTCCTAGATCCCCCGTGCAACCTAAAAAGCCTACTCACTGACCCAACCTACCGTTAAAAGCTTATCGCTTTCGGAAAACACACCGGACTATTTGAAGCTGTCTAAACCTCAAACACCTGTGCAAATGAGGTGGTTTCTCCACCCATTACGCCCAGAAATAACAACACATTTTACGAAGATACGCATCAACTCTTTACTCTCCCGTACGCGCTATTACGCGAATATGCCACAATTGAAATATGTACTGACTTCATCTTGACAAAACTAATATTTTCGCACGCGAGGCCGTGCGGACTTACCTGAATCAACGACGGTCGCGCCCTACGGGGGAGCCTATTATGACTCACGTTGAGGCTCTGGTGGAAATGAGGCCGAAATCAAATCAAAATCACGTTGAGGCTCTGGTGGAAATGAGGCCCAAATCAAATCAAAATCACCTAATGGACGTAGACATGGGACCGGACGCACCACCATGCCCCTGTTGCCACCAAGTGGCAATCAGCGTGAAACACTCACTTATGGATTGTGATTCACTCGCAGCAGCCCGACGAGCCTTCTTGAGCCCCTCCGTGTAACCTGCATCGCCTGCTCACAGAAGCGGAAAACCGGAATGAACTGATCGCTTTCGGAAAGCACACAGGCTTATATGAAACAGCGTAAAAGTCTGAATCGTCTCTGATCCCGAACTCGCTGTCCTCCCTGCGTATTAACAGAGAATTTTACTCTAACTTCGTGCACGAAGCTGTGCAGAATCAACGGATCGTCGTGCCCTGAGGAGGAGCACTCAGTGACTGCTCGTTGGAGCTCCGGAGGAAAATGGAGGGGGCTGCTACCACTCCTCTAAGCTAAACCTACTGTGTCTGCATTGAACCTGCTCTGTGTATATGTTAATTT